>JAYMTH010003133.1:0-11344 GCA_036897465.1 Pelargonium australe | reverse complement strand
GTCTGGTACAATTAAAGTTTAGGTACCAAATTGGGTTTCAGCCCAAAATTTGGGTACTTCCGGTGCGTTTAACCCTAATTTATACGACCTATGTATTTCATATTTTGAGTTTAAAAACAAGATCTAGCAAATAATAATAACAAATATATAATGTCACCGTCCACAATAAAAACTTGACACATAGCGCCCATTCTATAAGATACACATGGTGCATCGTTATTAGACTAAGTAATTAGTAAAATATGCGATACACATGTTTTATTTATTAACTTATCATTTTGTACAAATATTTTTTTATAATATTTGAAACATATAGCAGTACTTGTATATATGTCGAGTAATGTCATATAACCCAAATTTTGTATAAAAAAATACTTGTACAAAATAATGTGTCAAATGAGAGATTACACATCAATTATTTAATAGATGAGTTGGCTGAATCACACTATGCCACATGTAATTATATTTTATAAACTAGGCATTCTGTGCACGAAATTCATGAGAGAGATAGGATCATATTAAGTTTAAAGCACAAAAATGTGAAATACACACGTTCCACGTCATTTTGTATAGAGGGACAAATAACATTTTTCATTTGACAATCTCAATTTGTACATAAAATTTTGTACAAAATATGAGAATCTTTGCTAGCAAGTTAATAACCTTTTAATTCCACCTGATTGAACAATTGAGCAGCAGCTTTCTCTCCAGAAATCTATTTTACAATATTGGGTTAATATAACAAAAAATACTGTATGATTTACATTGATCATCTACAGAGTAAATGTTTTTGACCTGGCAACTCCAAAGCAGAAGGAGCAACAAGTTTATGCAACTGTTCTGCTGTAAAAACTCCAACTGCCTTCGAACTTTTGTCGTGCATTGTACCATACATGTTGTTATGTTCTACAACAACTACCATTTTGTACCTCTTCTCTAATATTAGATCAACCACATGCCCAATAGATGTTTCGGTTGTAACGACCGGAGGTGGGCTTCTCATCATTGTCGAAACGGGAGCGTTCAACTGCACAAGACATTGGTTGTATTAGCACTTAATTGAGTGTGACATGCAAACAGAAAACGACGAGTAATGTTCGTATTAGCTGAAAGAATATTTTTCAATGACTAGCTGAACTGATCTCTTGATTTTCAGGATTCTTCAGATGGTTTAATATATTAGCAGATTATCTTTGTGTTAACTGGTCAATAAGGCACAATTGCAATCCTTTTAAGAACAAGGTGCATCCATCAGGACCATCACTGGCTAAGGACGTGTTTATTGCAGACCATGGAAATACCTCAGTGCACTGAACTGATAAAGTTGTGAATCGTAGCACAAAGCAAAGGCATAGCCAAATGGAAATACCTCAGTGCAGTCTTCAAGGTGCAACAGTCCAACACAGCTGCCCCGGTCATCTACAATAGGCACAACTGTATCTCTAAAGAAGCGCATAGCTACTGCCTCTAATTCATCTGTCGGTTGTAGTGGCTGGACTGCTTCGATTGGTATCATGATAGACTCTATTGGTTCTTTTGGCGATATCTAAAAAAAAAAAAAAAAAAAAAAAAAAAAAAAAAAAAAAATTGTTAGAAACTCTAAGAAAAAACTCAAGTTCAGGAGAGGGAAAAAAAACATACTTCCTATGCCAACTATTGTATTTTCAATTTAGTAAGGTCTTCTATGCTACTAAAACTGAAAATGTTCATCAGTTCAGTGCAGCAATGTTTCCTGAACTAGATACCTGTTTCATCTGCCTGCTTAAAGACTACAAGCATTTGGTATTCAGGGTTGTTAAAGCTGAACATATTTTCGTTATAAACTGACTTGTAAGCAAAGGCCATGAGCCCATGACGAGACAAATTTGCAAGCAGCTATACATGCAAAGCAGGTAAGATGTTATCCATTCCCGGTCATCACACCCTTATATACTTCTGCAATGTGATAGAGAGAAACAAATTGGTTACCTGAGAGAGAAGGTAAGGACTCAACACAGATTTGGTAAATCCTAACAAGGCCTCCATGCGCAAGACAACCTGCATTTCAAAGGCAACTAAGAATGAGGAATGCATTTCAAAACCTGTAATGCAGCATGATTAACACGTCATGAGAAAAACAAATGGAGTTGGCATGGAGTCCCAGATAATCCAATCAAAAATGGAAAAAATATCTCATCATGAGAAATTTACTAAAGGAGGTATAACAAATCTGTTGAAAGTGGTAATGAAAAAATCGCACAATTGGAAATTTTTTAAGTGAATAAGCTGCATATAATGCGAAAGACAAACAATACTAACAAGTTTGACATTTTAGTAGTTGAAGCTCAAGCCTTTGTAGCCGTGAGGGGAGTGTTGAAAGTGGTGTGTTGAAAAGGCCCACACATTGAAAAAAATAAATGTAAGACTTGCAAGTGAGGGTAGTAGTGTTGTTGAAAGTGGAGATGAAAAGGTCATGCATTGAAAGAATATAAAGTGAATAAGCTTACATGTAACGGTGAAAGCCAAACCACACTAACAAGATTCATTTAAAAAGCCTGTAGTTGCCAAGAAAAAATTCTTAACACCATAAGAGAATCATTCAGCATATTGTCACTCTCAATATTACAATATCATATAGCTTTGTAAACATTTTGAATCTTCCACAAGTTATCTTAATTCATCTCAGGGATCAGGTACCTAAAGAATGATTACTTTACTTCATTCATCATTATTGTTACTTCTTTTAATCTGCAATCAAGGGAAATAATAATGTTTCACTTACCATGCCTCCTCGACTTGTCCAAGATATTCCCTTCCATCTTAAAACTGTTTTTGAAAGATGTTCAATAGCCACATTAACCTGACAAAGAAACCCAGATATAAGAATTCATCACAAAGTTCAGGAGTCATCTTTCCAAACATGCTAGCCAGAATGTAATAAACTTGGGCTAAATTGAAAACGTAAGTTAAGAATGTCATTTCCGGATTTCCAGTGCAAGGGCATTAGAATCTAAAGGAAACTCAGGTCCGCCATTAATCTGATTTTGAGAGCAAACCTAATCATTCAGATTATACAATGGTGTCATTAGAATACATGATTAAGTGTAGACAAACTTAACCCTTCACATTCTATAACTTTTTCCTAGAAGAAATGATTGAATCTGTATATCCCACAAATAAGAGCTCAAGGTAGATAATCTAGAGATCACATTTGAATCCTTATTAGGGACCATAGAAAACATACAAAAATTTGTTGTCATTCTCTAAACTCTAGCAATAAAATCACTAGCCGAAGAAATTTACAACTAATTATACTAAAGTATGGCTGGAACGAAGAAGGATGTAATGCTCAGATTTTTCCGGCCACATCACAACCAGACATGAATTAGGATCTGAAAGTTGCCAATGCAGCATTCAAACAGAGCTCACTCCTTCTAATGCATTCTAAATGACCCATTGCTTTCGAACAACATCACATGCTACTCAGAGAAAAAAAAAAAAAAAAACTAGATTCTGAGTGACTTGATTGGGCTCTTTCTAATTGTCTAGAGGGTCCTACAGGAGTCATGATAGGGAAGGAAGAAAATGAATATGCTTCGTTAAGTTGGATTACACGAGTCCATCAGCTAACCTATCTCAGCAATAAATGCAAATGTTTCATTACGTGATATAGATTACCCCACTACTTACAGTCTTCTAGTGTCAATTAATCATGGTCCTGTGGCCCGTGGGGCACCAAACTCAAAGTTTTTCCTACTTTTCTGTAGGATGTATCCTTGTCCTACTTCATGTAATAATCCCACAACACCAAGTTTATATTATTACACTAATGATAGACTAAATCACATGTTACCATTTACAACACGATCATGGACAATGTTACTACAATATACTGTCACAAATGCAAGTGATGATCTAAATCCTAAAACACAGGAAGAATACTCCCTGAAAATAAATTAGGCTGCTCCAGAACTACCCTATAATATCCTCCCTCACATCTTATCTGAAAGGCTAATATTATAATCTTTATCCTGAACTGGAAGCCTGCAACCTTGAATGGATTAATATTATGGAGCTATACAGCCAGATTGTTCTGTGGTAGCCAACCATATTATGTTAAAGATGAAACAAGCAACATGAACTGTTCCTGCCTTATTCTGTTTGCCCTAATATTGATCCTACATTTTATAAAAATGAGGTGAAGCTTCATCTAGCTACTACGAACTATGTTTCTTTTTCATTTAACTACCTTTTAAATTTTTTTCAAATCAAGTAACTCCTTAATGTTTCAAAATATCTATTTGTTTTAACACCTATAGTGTTGATTCCAAAATGACTATTATAACCTCAGTATATTCATATTATAAGTTAGTGTTTTATTTGTTTTTCATTACATTACATAACAATGGAGAGAACAGAGAGCAAAGAGGGAGAGAAGATCTGTCATTGTCTAGGCTCTTGTTCGCACCGTCAGTCACAGTGCCATCAAGCAAAGCATTTTAGCTTGACTTCTATTCATAATAAGCATTTAATTTTTTTGCAAAACATCATTAAAAAAAAAAGAATAGACAGCATATAAAGGACAATAGTGCAGTAAACCAGCAAAAGGTCCCAAAATTAGAGACCAGGCGTAAGTAGATCTGGTACCTTGCCATTGTTAAAAGCTGCTTCCATCAGAAGATGGTCAGCTTCTTCTTGAATATCTAGGGAAATCTTGCCAGTAGAATCTGGCCACATGCGCATATGAAGCCTCTTAACCATTTCATAATCTCCTCTAGCAGCTAAAGCACGCATCAAGGAAAGATAGAGATGAGGCTTTGGTCGCAGATCAGGATTCCTCCCAGAACGCTTTAATATTTCTCCAAATACACAAATGGCATCTAAGCATATCATCACAAACATTTCATAAGTAACACTTTAAAGAGACTTGTTTCTACTCCCAAAAAAAAATGTAGTTTAGTTTAGAGAGAGATGGAAATATTAACAGAAACCAGCAAAACATAAATTATTAGCACATGCAAACATAGCCACACTTAATACGGGTGCTACAGAAAGCAATTAAAATAAGAATATATTTTATTTTGGTACTGGCAGCCATTTCTGTCAATACTAGTGCCAAATTTTGAGGGGAACTTGTTTGTATATTCCATACCTTTAATTGAGCCACAATTTAGTAACGCATCAACTATTGCAGTGTATGCCACTCGATCGATGAATAAACCATGATGATATTTCATTTCCAACACAATTTTCTGGACTGAGAGGAGATCCTTGGCATTCCCAAAACCCTACCAACAAAAAGAAAGGGGTTAAAAGGCAAAGCTTGGTGAAAATTGGTATTAAGTATTAACCATACCCAAATACATGCTCAAGTTTGCTTATTAACAAATCTAAAATGTCCATTCAAAAATATGTAACCGTTCTGATTGTAACCAGAAATTAAGAACGGGGAAAACAAAGCTAAATACTATGCATATTGAGAAGAAATCTAACTTCGCAACATTTATCATAGTACAAGTGATACTGCTATGAAACAACTTCAGATCATATCCAAACAAATAAATTTATGAACACTTAAACTCCTGCATTTATAAATGTTTTGCAACTACTCGTGTATATTTATATATTGAATAAAAGACTTCCTATTTATAGTATTATACAACAAAATAAATGCAACATGACAGACCTTAACTAATGTAGTGTATGTTACGACATCCGGAATACCATCGTCATGGTTGGAGTTATGTGCTTCAACCTGCAAACATTCACGAGTAAATTCGTTTAAGTAAACCAAGCATATATCTCGAGTAATATAAACTTTACAATGCTTTAAACTGGCCTTTCAAAGAGATGATTGTGACCTTCATTTCCTCAAAGAAGCGCATTGCAGAACCCAATTCTTTAGCCTTTACGCATGCAGAGATGAGTGTATTGTAGGTGAGTCTGTCAGGTTTAATTCTCAGACGCAACATCTCATCATGCAGGGTTATGGCAGCCTGAGGAGATCCGTTGCTTATATATCCCTAAAAGTGCAAAACAAAAAGAAAATGTCAACACAACATTATTTTTTGGAAAATGTGCTTTGCAGATTGCAATTGGTGGTTATCTTACAGAACCATAGTTTAGCATAAAACCTTCATTAGTAAGTTGTACACTGAGACTGAAGGACTGCCACCTTCACATAGTAGAAAACCATAACGTGCAAGAAGACCATTGGCACGGCGTAGATCTCCTGCACTACAGCAACGCAAGCAGGTTGAGGTTATCACTAAGCATGACTAGAAAGATGCACAATAATATACTTAAATAACATGAAAAACCAATGTGTTAAAGTAAAATGCAATCATCAGAGTAGTTAGCCATAACCAGAACTTGATTTTTTCTGCCAATATATCATCGTTTATATAAATGTTTATGACTCAGGTACTCGATCATAAAGCAACTATTACAACTTTTTCAAAAATATCATAAGCACATATAAAGAATAGGTCAGTAACAAAAAAACTACACTCAGACCCTGTTATTAGCAAGGTGGTCTCTTACTCCAAAGCTATTTATTTCCATAAAAAATGATCCCATCATCATCCTGAAGTTCAACAATTTCAATATAAAATACTCACATCTATGGGCCATTTCCTACATGATCCAAACACTAATTGATATTGAGTACTCCTAAATACTTGTCTTTCTTATTTAAGCAACTAATAATCATACTACCAAGCCTGAATTCTGACCATTCTGTAAATTAGTATAAAATTATAAAAATCTCAGTCCTTTGAGATAATTTGATTTGAGTACAGGTGAGTAAAGATTGAATGGCTCAAACTTGGGCGTTTACAACTTCACTTTTTCTGAAAACTAAAACCAACATTCGGAAGTAGTTTTTGGTACTATAATTAGGAGAGAGAATACCAGTAATGAAAATTATACATAGATTCATTCGAACGATTGTGAAACCATCTTTTGGGTTTGACAGACTAATAGTAAAGAAAACTGCAGAAAGAATCCTAACCCACAGCTCCGACCTACTGTAAACTGTATGAAATAATGCACAATTAAAAATTTAGGACAGTATAAGACATAATAGATCCAAACATACTGCTTAAGAAAACTGCCGCAAGTTGTGATTTTCTTTTCTCAGTTTATAACGCTGACCTGTTTCTACCAAAGCATTTAGCAGACCATAGACAAGTCGTGCTGTTAGCTTCGGACGTCCAACAGCAGTACCTTGTCCCACGGATTCAAGTAATTGAAACGCTTCGTCAATTCTTCGAGCCTCACCCAAACCCTTCATAGATAAACAGAAAGTCAATCGTGATTGAAATGGAGAAGGTTTGCTTTACTATTGCACTAAATTTTGGAAAGAGAAGGGATATTCACCACACAAACTATTTAACAAGAAAACTGAGGAAACTGTTAATAATAAAGGATCCATTCTAAATTCCCTTGAAATGACAGTGTTTCAACATTATACCATCACAAGTGATCATAGTTTCCATGAGGCCCTATTCGTCTTGACTACATATAACTACTAAGTGGAGGTAAAACGAATTGGACTCAATTCCATTTATGCATAACACAGAAACATTAATCACAGAATATGAGAAGTTTCCGTTGACAGCAACCAATAATCAACCCAATACTAAGTTCATGTTCTTTCCTGTCATGATTCTTAAGAGAGTCCTGAGATTGAAGAGTTAAGAAAGCACCTTCAACAATGTACCATAGGTGACACCATCAACACCACAACTTTCGGGCCTCGACATGTCATCAAAGATCATAAGCGCTGAATCAACATCACCACAATGAACACAGGCCTCCAAGACCGCATTCATCACAATTGTATTCAGTTTCCCGTATCTTCTTTTGGCTACCTCAATCTCCTCAAAAATCTAAAAAAGTAAAAAATACACAAACAAGCAATTATTAGTAATAATGAACAGAATTTGACTATAAATATCATAAGTGAATACATATTTTCAAGTAATTCCACTAGACCAGATTTTTTTATCACTCTATTTTAGAATCTTCTGAACAAAATATCCTAAACAATTTCAGTGCCATTTCATTTCTATCCCGATCACAATTTCTACATATTTTGAGGTTGATTATCAAAATTCGGAGAAAAGAAAAAAACATGATAAACAAATTGAGATGGAAATTTGGAAAGAGAACCTGGTTAAGCTGCCTCCGGCGAGTGAGCTGGACGATGCGGGAGGTGAGCGGTCGGAGATTTGGTTTGCTCCGAGTGGTGGACGACACGGAACGGCGGCGCAACGGTGCATCGGCAGAAGAGGAAGAAGCAGAAAAGATGGCCGGCCTGGCGGAGTCATGGCGGAAGGAGAGAGCTAGGGTTTTGGGAGAAGAAGAGAGGAGGTGGTGGATATGAGGCATTGTCTTGTTGGCGGTGGAGCAGAGCTACGCCATCGGAACCAATCAACTCATCATCGTCCCATGCATTTCTCTGCAGTGCTGGCTGTGCTGCTCAACCAATCTTGACTCTCGGGTCCAACACAGATGGAACTGAGGATAACATGAGATTCTCCATCTATTTCTATTATCATATTAATATTGTGGATATTTAAATGGCGGGTACTGTGTTTGTGCCTATTTGTTGTGAACGCTCATGGGCCTTAGGGCTCCCAATATGGACTCAAAATTAGGAATGGATAAATCCAATTACTGGCCCTGCAAGCTCTCAATATGGACTTCAAATATGGAAGGATGCACTTTGAGGTGGCAAAAAAACGGGTCGGTTTGGTCGATGGACCCTAACCCGATCCTATAGCATTTTGGGTTGGTCGGGTTAGGGTCTTAGGCATAAAACACATTATCTTTTGCGGTATTCTTGACCTGGAAATTTTACATAATACTCAACTCAAACTTGATCGTAAACTTGATCGTCCTCTAGGGGATGACGCAATGGTCAAGACACACATCTCCATGTGGGAGGTCGTGGGTTCAAATCTCATTGCGTCGGGTATAGTGGGGTGGGGTGGGTTTTTGAGTTGAAAATGATCCCACCAAAACGGGTAGAGTTTCGGGTACCAGTGGACCGAGTATGTTTTGTCAGCTCTAAATGCACTCGTGCATTGTCTGCCTGAAGCGCGAAAGTTTGTTCTAGTTTTTATAAAGCTAACGCGCACAATTTGTTCATGAACTTTCATGTTTAGGTTCTTGAACTTTTTTGTTTCAACGTAATTTAGTTTTGAATTTTTTTTACTCAAAATAGTGCTTAAACTTTCGAGTACTAACTTGTTTTAGTCTCTCAATTTCTGATATAAACTTTAAACCTGACTATTATTTTGGAATAAATTAATCATATCAAATACTTATGCACACATGTCCTTAAAAAAAGGTGACAAAAATGATCATTGACTTCTATATCATAACAATTGCTTTGTAGAAAAAAGATACTCATGGAAATGTTGTCAAAAAACACAACTACAATGCTTCTTGTTGTTTGCGTTCACTTGATTGAGACCATTATTTTTCTTTTGTTAGGCCAAATTTCATATGATGATCTCTCTATATTCATTGAACACTTACAACAAACAAACCTATTGAAATATGAATCAATCCAATACCATTTCACCTAACCACGCACCTTAATTTTGGGCCCTACTTCAATTATTGAATTAATGAATTTTCTCAAACTCTTTCATTTCCAAACCCGAATCTCCATATACGTTGTCTTCGCATTACTTTTTTGCTTCATCAAGTGGGAATCTAATTTTTGAATTGTGTTGGAATTCTTATTAATTATGTTACTTTGTTTGATTCGGTTTAACATTATTTGATTATGTTAATGTCACAATCAATCAAATTATTCTAAGTCACTTAGACCAATGTCAATCATGCCTATGTATTAATGTTTAATGCTAAATTTATATTATTCCTATAGTTTTGTGGTCTTATTCCATTTTTTTTTTCCACAAGTACCTTTACTTGAGGTTTCGAGTTTGAGTGTCATGAAATGCAGTTGCATTTTATTGAGAAAATTTTGTCGTATTTGTGGTCCTACCTAGCTCAACTGAATATTAGCTTGAGTGTGATATGACTTAAAAATAATAATTTCGTATAGTGATCGTGGGCTCGTTTTTGTAACCTTATGGTAGAGTAAAAAAAACATCTTTTAATTTATTTATGCTAGTAAGTCGATGTGTTTTAAGATATACATTAAGTGTTTTTTACTCAGTTTCGTCAAATTTCATACTGTAATCCTGAATTCTTGATATTGATATGTTGTATTTTTTGTACCGTTTGATCTGAATATTTGCATTTAATTAATTCAATGGTGCTTGTAACACTAGTGTTTTCTGAACAAATGTGCCACATATCCTAAACTTAAATGCAAACTACACTACCTTATCGACAAAATACTTCAAAGTGGCAAGTTCCTACAGAGCTCTTTTCATAAGTTGATTCTTGCAGGATCTTCCTTGATGTGTTCAAAAAAAGAAAAAAGTCTTTCTTGAAATTTTTAGTTTCTCAAAAGATGAGAGACAATACATAAATCACATTATTTCCTTCATGAAATGTAGATTAAGTCGACACAATTTGTCGATAAGGTCTATTGATTCTATTATACTATACTTGTTCGTGAAATGCTAAATATTGTTTATGCATACGAGGACGAATGAATCTAGTATAATGTTGTGGTATAATCTTTCCAATTATATATATTCAGACATACTATTATACGAAATTCATCTTCTCGTAGTTTCAACTACCTCTTTACACTTTTTTACAATTTTTTAACAGTATTACCAAACAAAGCTAAAGAAGACTACATATGAAATCTTGAGAGATAATAATTATTAGATTGCATCACATGAAAAATGTTTAAAATTTGTAGCAACTTGAATAATATATACATATCCTGAATCGAATGACAATTTTTTATGTATCATGTGTTGCTGGACTACGCAGGAAAATCAAAATTTCTTATAGTTAAAGCAGAGTCCATATTTTTTTTTAAAATTTAACCAATTAATATGGTGGGCCAAAGCAATTAAGAAATTCAATAGTTGATCGATTCGAACAGCCCGAAAATCTAGCCCATCGACGTGGCCATCTCCTTTACACTAAAACTACGACATTATATTCATTATTTTTTTCAAAAGCCTAATCATACCCACAATAAAATAAAAAATAAAAAAGAAAATTGCAGATGGTCACCCTCAAGTATACACATTTTGCTCGTAACCACTCTAAAGTATTTGTTGTAACTTTTTACTACCCTAAACTATACATCCTAGTGTCCGTCTATAACACCGTTAGTTACATGTCAAAAAGACGTAAATACCCCTCTTTTTATCATTTTTTATAATAAAAATATATAATAAAAAAAATTAAAAAATTG
>JAYMTH010003132.1:0-11345 GCA_036897465.1 Pelargonium australe | reverse complement strand
AATTTGCCTCTTTTGGTGTGGAAATTATATTTTTGATGTAGGATTTGGAGGATATTGTCACTTGGAGAAGTGGCATAAATGATTGTTGTATGCTCTGTTGGTTGATTTGCTGCGATTTTTCAGTTGCTTGAGTTTTGTTATTGTCCTTAGTGTTCCGTTCAATGATTTTTTGGGATTCCTCAGGGGGATTCGTTTTGGTATTGAGTCTCATGAGGATGGTTTGATGACTCTCTAAATTTGCTTTGTTTTGTTGCAGAAATTATTTGTAGGTGTAGGATTTGGAGGATATTGTCACTTGTAGAAGTGATATAAATAATTTTGTTGTTGTTCTTATTAGGCTACAGATGTTTATTGTGTAATTTTTATTCAGATTGAAGGCGAGAGTTAAGGATTCAATGCTATGAATATGTGATTGCCGTTAGATCAATATCCAGAACCTTAAACCGCCTTGAGATATGACTTTTGGAATTAGATACATTCTCGGAAGCATCCTTGTTATTAATTTTTATTGTATTTATTGGACCTATTGATTGAAATTTTAAAACTTTTTAACTTTGTGTATGATCACCTGTTCTGCTGAGAAATATATTATCATGCTGGTTTTTTTTTTTTTTTTGGGCTTGTAAAATAATTTTTTCATAAGAATTTATGCATATAATTGAATAAGTTCTGCTCTTGAAAGTTGAATCTTGTCCATTTTGACAACTACCTCATTGTACTTATGTGCTGAATTGCATTTTCCCCAATGGATTCTGAACATTTAAGGTATTTTTGGATAATTTAAATTCTTTTGGTCACGGAAAGAAATCTTAAGAGGTTTATAGGCACCCACATGCAAACCCAATCTTATCACATATGGTGTTGATATGGGGATAAACAAGTCAAATGGATTATGCTAATCTCTTGAGTTTGACCTCATCCCTTAACAATCTACATCAATTAGTTTTGTCCTTATACTTTACTTTTTGCAGTCAATTTTTGTTTCTAACGGCTATTTAAATTGATACTGAAATTAGATATTACAATCGTAATGGGTTTCACCAATAAATATTGGCTTGGAATTGGAACTCTTTCTTGAATATCTGTAGCAATGATTCCAAATGTTGTCTTTTTTCCTCGCTATGATTTTTTTTCTTCCACTTATTTGCTTTCTTACGTATCGTCTTTGTATCGAACAGTTTTTGATTGTTTTCTCTTTGGTTGGTCTACCTATAGGCCCGGTTGCTGAAGACATGTTTCATTGGCAAGCTACAATTATGGGTCCTCCTGACAGTCCCTATGCTGGAGGAGTGTTTCTAGTTACCATCCATTTTCCTCCAGATTATCCTTTTAAACCACCAAAGGTACTTGGCTTTAAGTCTTTAACTGACCTAACTGAATGGTAACATATTTTATGGCATAATTTGGAGACGTCCTTGCATACTTCAATTTAATGTCTTGTATATGACTGGATTTGAAAATTTTAGATTGTGTTTGTTTCTTGTTTGCCTGAATTGACCCTTAGGGTCATTTTCACAGAAGTTAGTCTGTCTTGTCTAATTAATTTCTATAATCAAACTATTGCTACAAGCCTACAATATTAAGACAACTTTTATATTCCTTCCAAAATATCTGATGTCATCTCTATCCAGCTGCTGCCTTGTGATTAATCATTATTGATCAATGATTTATTCTTTGAAACATAATATATTACTGACTAGTGGCTTAACTGGTAATTTTCATTATCTTAGTTGCATAACTGTTTGTATATTATTTCACATACATTTTTGGTTGCTTTGGCAGGTTGCATTCAGAACAAAGGTCTTTCATCCTAATATCAATAGTAATGGTAGCATTTGCCTTGATATTTTGAAAGAGCAATGGAGTCCTGCCCTTACTATATCTAAGGTTAGTATCCTATTTGCCTATATCGGTCCTCTATTGTACTTTTTTCAAGTTCCTGATACAGAAGTTTCATTGGGACATCAAATGGTAATTGGCTTGCTCCTGTCTGTACAAATTCTAGTTTAAAGCCCAATCACTGTGAATGGATTAGGCCAGTATGTGAATTCTAGTTTAAAGCCCAATCACTGTGAATGGATTAGGCCAGTATGTGAATAATCATTTAAAACAGAGTTAGATAGTGAGAAGAACGTTATTTAACTGTATAATCCAACACATATATCCGTCTTGGTAAGTTTCAATCTTGTGAAAGGCCTTATTATTAGTGATGCATTTGTGCATCCATATTGTGTGAAATTGCTGTGAGACATCCAATTGTCTTCGGAATCCAAACATATCGTGTATTCACTTTACTGCTATAGTAACTACACATATTTTCACCCAATAATTGAATCATATCATCACATAACCGACTGTAGAAATATTTGTGATATTTCTTTCTGTCCTCTGTCTGGATTGATTGCACGGTCCATATACTAAACAGGTTGAGTTACACAACCCATTTATGAGCGGTTGGCATGGCACGACATGGTCAACACGGTTAAGTAATAAGGTTCGAAATTACACTACCTGGCATGTTTAAATAACTGGGTTGGGATTTGATTAGACGGATATATTTGACCCATCTTATTTACGTGGGTTACTTTTTACATGATTGGCTTTAAAATTATAATTTTATCCTTAAATGGTGGGTTATTAAATGGTTCACGCGTGGCAAACGGGTTTGACGTGATTAAATTGAACCCAAACCCACTTAAATTTGTGTGGAGTCACGGGTAATGATCGAATATGCCAGACCTAGTCCAATGCTTGCTAATATTACTTCCTCTAGTGGCTGTGTTTTATATCCAGCTTCTCACATCATTTAACTATTTACTGAACAAAAATGGTTTTCAATCCATATCCATTGCTTGTATAGTTTTCTTATACCTTTTGATTATCAGGTGTTGCTCTCTATTTGCTCACTGTTGACGGACCCAAACCCCGATGATCCTCTGGTGCCGGAGATTGCACACATGTACAAGACTGATAGGAGCAAATACGAGTCGACTGCGAGGAGCTGGACCCAGAAGTACGCAATGGGTTAGTATTGTGCTGTTGGTGTTCAATAGGAGGGCTCTTCTATTCCCCTGTAACTTTGGTCGTTAAATTAGTATGTAATCGAGAGAGGCGTGTGATCTTTTTTCTGCTTATATGTTAGACCAAATGGGAGAGCTCTGAATTTGTCCTTTAAACACAATTTATGCTTTTTAAATTGTTTGTATGGGAATTTATCTTTTCTTTTTAATTATGAAGAATGTTTTCAAATATCTCTAGTCTTTGTACAAAAACTTACTTAAGTGTTTAAAAAGTCAAGTCTGTTCAATTTGGATTTTGATAGAGCTGAGAATGGTTTTTTATTTTTATTTTTATTATTATTTTATTGTTGATCTGTACTAGGTCAACATTATATATATATATATATATGTGTGTGTGTGTGTGTGTACACTTGATTTTTGGATGGTTCGAGAACCTATGGATATGGAAAGAATAAGATTCATGATCACCTACCAATCCATTAATGGTAGGAATATTTTTACTTACATTGATGACATTCTTAATGGTGTGTCTTGTTGAATGTCTCTCGCTTGATGGGAGCTCTTATATGCCAAATTGGAATGATAAGAGAGTTGGTCCATGCCCTATAGATGTCTATTCAATTGGTGGGACAACTCGTTCGATGCTTAAATTAGCAACCATGGTCGGATGGATGTTGTAGGGTCGAAACATAGCTTTCTTAAGCGAATTTATAGGGCGTATAATGCAAGAGGTCTGCGTCATAGCAAGGTTTACATTTCATATCGCTATCCCTCGATTATGCATGATTGATCTTTTGAGGTTGCCCCGACACATGCCACATGTCGTGTCATACGTACTATACGACATGGGCAGTGCAGTGCTGATTCACTCCATTTCGAAGATAAGTCATGTCTTTCCTCTATCTTTTGAGTCGTTACAGATCATAATTTTAAACTTATGATCAATATCTAGACAATTAATTAACACATGCACTTAGTGAATTAGATTTGGAGCATAAGGTAAAATCTCAACAACAAAAATAATCGATTGGATCCAAATATTCAATTGGTCAATTTAAAAATAGTAGTACAATATTTGGTCGAGCTGTAACTGTTGCGGCACTCACACTTCATTTTCTTCCCTTGTATGGAATCGAATTGTATTTTGATTGGTTGGAGAATTAAAACTATTTTAATATTTGTTTAATTTGAGATGGAGAATCTAATCTGATACTAAAGTAGAGAACCTTTCGGTGGAAAGAAAGTTCCGAATCTTATCTTTGATGATGGATATTTAAAATACATACTAGTAGTATATTGCTTGCTGCAATCAAGTTGAACAAATCCTACATCATTGCATGCAACTACCCAATTTTAGAAACTCTATTTTATTTGGTGACCTTGTAACTTGTTCAAGATTTGAATCTAGACTATTTTTGTTTCTCCATACTTTTTTTTTTAGATAATATGTACATGTTTTCAAATAATATTTCAATGTTAAGTTCAATGTATTAGACTATTAGTATGGTATTGGTAGATCCAAGAAAAGTAATATAGCCGTAGAACTAGACCGGCTTGTAAAACACGTGTTTTTTATCGAACGTTTTTCATCATCTCTTGTAAGTTATGTTACGTAATGAGATATTGTGGTAGAGACAGAATCACCATAAGTATTGAGACGTGTTATTTCTCAACTAATACAAACCCCATATGGAGAGAAGGAGCCATCACAAATGGTTTCGTCAACGACTTTCTAAAATGTTTAATCAAACTATTAGTAGATATTCTGATTTCAATCATAAAGCACTTTTTCAAATGATGAAGTTCAGTTCAAGATGAAAATGACCAAAATGACGCTAGTAGAAAAACTGATTGATGTTAGCATCAAAGACTATTACATAGAACTGATAATTTGAATCCAAACCCACTTCGAAATCCATAACAATTTATAATTGTTCTGGTAATTTATTTTAATAGGATTAGTTCGACTGGATATGATTTATTCTACAAAAACACATATCAATGTTTAAATTCACACATTTCACACTAGAATTTTATTATTATTGTTATTGTTTGTATAAACGAGTGTGTTTAATGAAGACTGAACCAGAGAACTCTTGCCACAATCTCAGTCTGCATTATCAACTAAACCACAATCATGGGTAATTATTTTAAAGGAAGGTTGTTAAATGCCGGTCACCGGTTAGGCAGGCAGGTTTGGAATTCAGCCACCAATAAAGTGGGTCAACCGGTTACAACGCGTTTCCGGTCCAAGTCCCCAAACAATAATTAAAATTAAAAATATAAATAAATGAAAAAGGTGCGTGCGGTCCAAAGAAATATAGACACGAATCGCTCCTTCCTCCATTCTCATCTCCGCAAGTCATTTTCCAAAACCACTGTTGAGAGCTCTCTCCTCTTCCTCTCTCGCTCCCGCTCGATCTCAATAACCAGGAGGATCTCTCAGGTACTGTCTCTATCTTTCTCTGCGTTTTCACCGCTTTTTTTCGGTTTCTAGAACCTTCTGACAGGATCTAGGGTTTGGATTTTGTTTTCTCCAGAGATTTTGGTGATGGCGTCGAAGCGGATCTTGAAGGAGCTCAAGGATCTCCAGAAAGATCCTCCTACCTCTTGCAGCGCAGGTACTCTCCAGATCCGCCACGATTCGATGCTTTTAGATACTGTTCTCGTGTTTTAATTGTTATTTTACTGTTTTTTGGTCCTTGACGCGAGCTTGTGGTTTCTTTGTGATGAGATTTGGTGGATTGGTTTTATGAGATGTTTTCTCTTTGTTTTGGGGTGTTTGGTGGTATTTTGCTGTGGAAATGGAAGGAGAAGGTGTTTTAGCTGTAGGATCTGGGAGTTTTTCTGCAGGACTTGTTTGTGTTTGGTGATTGTGTGCTTTTAGCTTAGATTTTAAGTCAAGAGATGTATATGTTATTGAGTCCAGGTCATGGACTGCCTAAGTTGAATTGAGATGTTTCCAACTCAATTTGTAATTAAATGGAATGAATTGGTTCGGATTTTCTACTTTTAGCTATACTTGTTAGATTATATCTATAGCCACTTGTAGTTGGAATTGGAAGTGAGTCATCTTTATTTTATTTTTTTGGAAAGGGGAGCTTGATTATTTTGTTTGCTTGTTGAATAGTATACACAAGGAGAATATTGATAGCTTAATTTAGTTGTTCTTTTTCATCCTATCCATCTCAACAACTATTTAATTGGCCCTAGCATAATTTAACAAGCTTAAGTTTAGTTGACATGAGAGGAATGAATGCAATTTTTGGAAAAAGTTAACTATTCTGGCAACTATTTTATTGCACCCAGTATCTCTCTTCTCAACTATTGAGTAACAGGTGGTCCTGCGGAGTGGTACCTGTTTAATAATTGTGGTGATGGGTTTAATTGCTTCACCATATGATAGTTTTGCTTTAAAGGTTGATGATTTATGGTGCTTGTATTTACAGATGAAGAACAGGGCTCTTTGTATTCCAGCTATCCAAATCTTTAACACATAAAATGGTTGAAAATATTAATTATAAAACATAGTTATATTTAGTCAATTACTATTACTGATCTTTAAGTGAAAAATAGAGATTAGCCCTTATACTTCACTGACGAGCTTGTTCTGTTAATATTGTAGAATTTGGGCCCAATTTGATGAGAAACCCAATTATGTGCGATTCAGTTGTATTGTTATGAATCGGTACGGTTTGGTATGGTACGACCGATTCACCTTGCAATTCAGAGCCACATGTGGTTCACCTATCCGATTCTTGGCATTTATAATCTGCACCGTATCATATGATACATACGATAGCAACAACCATGTTGATGAAATTTTATCAGGCTATGGTATAACCATTTTTGTTATGTTATAGTCAACTTTTTGAATAATTTGAATGTTAGTAGTTTTGGATTCGGTGAATTACCTCCATTGTGTGATGGGACCATAATGATTTGCCTTGAAGGTAACTTCCACTCATAGTTATTGGTTTTACCAACCCATCCTTATTCTATTGATTGTGTCATGATTTTTTTTTTTTATTGCATGTTTTTTTGGACATAGTAATCAATTCGTAAATATAGTAGCACAACATTTTCTTATGTTATTTTGGTCTAATTGCAGATTTCATTGACTCTAATTTTATGTGTCCTAATTTCCAAAAATGATACTAATGATATTATGTATTCCTGATTCCATATTCTGTTTACTGTGGTGAAGTATCCCTACATTTGTACATTATATATACACGTGCATCAGTTTTTTTATTGTTCTCTTTGATTTTTCTACCTCTAGGCCCAGTTGCTGAAGACATGTTCCATTGGCAAGCTACGATCATGGGTCCTCCTGACAGTCCATACGCCGGTGGAGTGTTTCTTGTTACTATCCATTTTCCTCCGGATTATCCTTTCAAGCCACCAAAGGTACTCAATAAAAATGTGATGGTATATGAAAGCATAAGCCGGAAGTAATTATTTTCTGTTGGAGAAGCCAGACATCCTAGATCAGCCTCTATGGCCAGAACAACTCTAAGATTAACTAAATATTTTCACACGTGCAAGACTATTCTTTTTTTCTAATTTTATTATATTCTTTGTATTCTTAGAAAGATAAACCAATATTTGTGTGATCGATCTTTTAACTCACAGTTCTGCATTCTCATTTATTATGCATTCTTCAATTATTTACTAGCTGTTGGTAGTTTGGCATTGCCAGCTGTTCCGCTTCGGTTATTTCACATTGAATAGCATTGTGAGAAACAACTTAATGTTTACATAATTACTACACTGGTCAAAAGTACTTGAATTATTTCCAATAAAATCCTCCTAGAACTTGGTTAGCTGGCATTTTTCTTTGGTCTCACTTGTATTTTGTGTGGCTATTGCAGGTTGCATTCAGGACAAAGGTCTTTCACCCTAATATCAATAGCAACGGTAGCATTTGCCTTGATATTTTGAAGGAGCAGTGGAGCCCTGCCCTTACCATATCCAAGGTTATTATTTGTAGCCCAATCTTTCCCTCTACAAAAGCCTTCCCAAATCTCATTAGGGAAGGCCTCTTTGGGAAACTTGCTTCCCTTATATTCTTTTTATATACATTATACAATTAAAATAACAGGGGCTCATAAGGTCATATTTGTAAATGGGGCCATCAGCCGTCATTGAAAGTTGAGGCTGATGATGACAAATGGTCATTTGATGATACAATCGGAGTATGGTGATGGGCTCAAAGATGCCTGTTACGGAGTCATTTGATTACCATAGAGAAAGGACTAGAGCTGACAATTTGGATTTTGGGTTGAAAAGGCCTGAACTGACCCGGGTTATGGGTTTGCCATGGAGAATGTGCTGGTTGCCATATCTGAACCATACATCTTGCATGACAAACCCAACCCACCCAAAATTTTGAGGGTTGTACTACGGGTACCCATGAGTTCTGGTCCATGTTGCCAGCTCTTTAAAACAAATGAAATAATTCTCACCTAAAAAAAATCAGAAACGATCAGTCATTGTTTATGGAAGGTGGTAACCTTTTGCTGGGAATAGATATTTTGTAAGACCTGCCCTGTTAAACTGTTAGCAAGGGCTGATTTTGATATACTCGGTATTTTTTTGGGTGTGAAATGGGTTGTAAAGGTGTATTATTTATGTGTGGTTTCAGGTATTGCTTTCAATCTGTTCACTGTTAACGGACCCAAACCCGGATGATCCATTGGTGCCGGAGATAGCCCACATGTACAAGACGGACAGAAGCAAGTACGAGTCGACTGCGAGGAGCTGGACCCAGAAGTACGCCATGGGTTAGTGCGTTGTTATTGTGTAATAGGAGGGAGGGGTTTCTTTCCCGTTAAGTTTGGTCACTGATATAATTATGAATGATTGTAATCAAAGAAGTGTGTGATCTTTCTCCTCCTTCTCTTCCTTAAAACACAGTTTCTGTTTTTCATTGTTTGTATGAGAATTTATCATCCTGATGAGCTATCAAGAATATGCTTTCAAATATCACTTGTCCCTGTTATTCCCAGACGCAATACCGTCACAAAGTTCAACATTTGTTTTATATTCATTATAGTTTACATTAGAGGAGCACGACATAAGTAGACAATTCAAATGTGAATTAGACAAAATGTCCATATACGTTAGAGATGCACGAGGTAAGTAGACAATTCAAATAAAATCTCCTCTTTTGGGTTGTTATGTTTGGCTGTTATGTCTGTAATTGAGGATAGAAAGTTGAGGCAAAGAAGAAGAAGAAAACAAAGTGGTGGAAATGGAGCAAATCCATTGATGGAAAAAGCTGAGTTTAGAGATTTTGTGGTGGTGCTTTTTGTGAGGGCAAATAGAATAGCAAGTGGAGGAGACATAAAAGCATTTTGGTACAGAAAGAGAGCAGAGAGCAAGTGGATGGTTCAGTCAAATTTCACAAATACAAACATCATTTAAAGCTCGGATTAAATACTCCACAGATCCCCCATCTTTGAAAAACTCACTCTCCAGGTCCCCAGACAAATATTTAGGCTCCAGCAATACCCAGACTCCATATAAATTGGTCACGTAGGTCCAACCGTTAGGTTTAGGTAACGGGGTCGTTAACGTCGCTGACGTGGCGTCTATGTGGCAATTTATTTTATATTAAGTAATTAATATTTTCTTACGTGGTGCTGACTAAGCATTTTGAAATATTTTAAAATTAATTTTAAATTTTAAATGACACGTGTCGCATTTTAATTGGTTTAATTTTAATTATTTAATAAAATTACTTATCTACCCTCATCTTCTTCCTCACTCTCCTCTTTGCAGCCATGGCCCTGCAACCTCCCCCATAAATCCCTTTGTGGACCATTGTTGTTGCTAGAGCGTAGACATCATTTTCAAAGTAATTTTCCACATCCCAAACATATGATTCAAAGTCCTCTAAACACACTGGAATGAAGAAGAAATCATCTTCAATCAAAGGGGAATAGAACGAAATCGGAGGCCAAATGATTTCTGAACCTTAAGTGTTGCTCGTCAGCTCGACTTCTTGGCCGGATTGGAATCGGAGAACAAAGGTGGGAGAGCAGAGGATGTGGGTCGACCTCGGCTTCTTCGCCGGATTGGAATCGCTGGCTCGGCTTCTATGTTGGTGCACACGACGACGACCTCGAGATTGGGCATGAGGCAGTCGGTGGTGAGCGGGTCGCCGCCGACAATCGATGGTGAGGGAGGCGTTGAGTTTCAGAGTTGCTGGGCGTATATTTAGGGGTTTTTTGTATTGTCTTTTTTCTAGACTGATTATTGCTTGGTTTGAGTTAGATTGATCATGTCTTCAGTGACTATTGAGTTTCTGAATAGTTGGTGTTGCAGAGCTCAATGACCATGAGTTCTAGTCCTATGTTTTCTTATTCATTTTTACAATCCTTTACACATGAGTTACATAGATTATATGTGCTTAACTATGCCCCACATGTTGCGCGTGGGGCGCGTGAGCCTGACGCCATTTTCTTTTTCCGTCGTTTTTTGGTCATTTCGGGTTCGTTTGAAGTCCGATTTGACTTCCATTTGAACTGCTGGGCTCCTTACATTTTTATCTTCAATATGAGTATAGTGTTGGATATTTTTGAAGGACTTCGTTTTCGATTCATTTTGACCGGTTCAGACCGACTGACCACTTTTTCGTCTGACTGGGCGTGCCACGTGTCGATCTTTCATTGGTGAATTTACTTTTGATTTTTTACGCCGAATCACATGTTATGAAGTCACTTGTCATGCTATATGGTTGAGGAACTTGATAACCTGTATGCATCTTGTGGACTCAATATCGCGCCCTCTAACTATTTATTGTGATAGTTGATATGTTATTTTCCACTCTCAGAATAACAATAGCATTGGTCGTTCAAAACACTTTGATGTTACTCAACTTGTTCATATTCCTAGTAAACATATGCTTGCAGATTCGCTGAACAAAGGCTTACTCGTTGGAGTTTTTCGAAATCATATAACTTATATGGGTGTTGATAAATCATTTGATGTAACCTTGGTCTAGTGGAAGTCTGAGTTTTGTCTTTATAATAATTTTGTGTAATATCATACTATATATTGGGTAAATTTCAATTTTGTGCTCTATCCGATTTTGTAAATGCATTTTGACATTTTGATAGATTAAGTTCATTATGTGTAATATCGGTTTAATAGATGAACTCCATTTTGTGCTTTAACCGATAATTTGATGTATATTAGCATTTTGATGGATTAAGTATAGGGTTAATTACACTAAGCTGGTATGAACTATTGACTAATGACAGATAGCTCCTATAAACTATCGACCATGACATATAGCTCCTATAAACTTTACATTTA
>JAYMTH010003131.1:0-11345 GCA_036897465.1 Pelargonium australe | reverse complement strand
GAGGTGTCATCACCTCATTGGCTTTGTTAAGTTGCAACTGATATAACTTTATATCAGTCAACTGATATACATTTTACCGATATTATATATAGTTGTTAATAGATGTTAGTCAAATTCTTGGTTGGAGGCAATGGCCAAGTTGATGTAATTATAAACATTACATGCCAATTGAATACATACAAAATATGATTATATTTAATTTCAGTCAGTGCATGAGACCATAACCTTTTGTTGAATCCATCAACAATATTAATCACTACTATCAAATTAGTTGTAAATTTTGATTAACAATAAATATCAAATTTCAGATATTTAGTATCAAAGTCCACCAATTTGTTAAGCTATCTATTGTAATTAATTTATATTATCAGCAGAAGCTGAGGTGGTGAGGCCATGAGATGAAAGATACATACAAATATTGGACACCAAAATTGAGCTTTTTATTTATTTATTTAATTTAATAAAAAGTTGGGAAAAGGAAGGAAAGCGAATAAAGAACCATCCTATTAATTATATTCTCAAACATCATTATCGGATCTCCATAAAACAGATTTTGTATTTGTTAAAGTTGATATTTAAAACTCTCACAAATTTGAACATCCAAATCCAATCCAACAATTTTTTTTTGGTTCAGTGCCTAATTAACTAATTATAAGCCAATGCAGTCAAACGTGGATTGTGCTATTTTTGAACTCGATGGCAAGTCAGGTGGGGCGTGGTTAATTCGAGATCACTCAAGCCGGTGCTGGAGAGGTGGCTGAATATGTTGGCTAGGAGTTAGTGAACCCAGAATGGCGGAAGTCATTGCAATCAGAGAGGCGCTAAGCTGAATTGAAATTCGGGGCTGGGGAATCTAGAGATTGAATCGAATTCAACAGAGGTGATTGATGCTTTGCAAGCTAAGGGGGTGGTAATTCTAGTGTCTTAGGCATGATAGTTAAAGACATTTTGTATATTGCTACAAGTTTTATTTCAGTTAAATTTAGTTGGATTAGCCGGTTTGCGAACCGAGTTGCTCATTCTTTAGTTAGGTCTTCTAGTTCGGTATCGGGATCTGAGGGATTGTTGGGTCTTCAACCTCCTATAGATATTTATGATTTGTTACATTTAGAGATGATTGTTGGTTCATAAAACTCTGATAGTTTCGTTAAAAAAAAAAACTACATTTTATTTTGACTTTAATGTAATTTTAGTTCTCAATGTTTAAGAATTAAGAGCATTGCATTATGTTTCTGTTTAGTAAGTAAATGTAGTGGATAGAGATATATACATACATATAAAACAAAAAATGTATGTCAAATACACTAATACTACGTGTTAGTGTTTACTTTTACTATCATGTAACACGATTTACTTAGGAGTACCAAATAAAACATATGTACATTTTTTTTGGCAATATATTTACAAATAGTGATAACTAAAAATGAAGTTTTTTCCCCTAGAACATCTATGCTTGAAAAACAAGTTATGACTTATAAAATGCTGAATAAAAGTCAATTTCTTGGAAGCTTTTGTTAGAGAGTCATCAACTTCCACAACCTAAATACTTAGGGGCTACAATGTGCAAATCTATATGTCAACCATAGACATTGTAATGATAAATTTCCATTAAATTTCCTTTGACAATTGAGCCCCTACCTAGTTTCCAATATTTTCTCTTCCTTTGACCCATTATTTAATAATTAAATTAAAAAAACAACACTAGCATCCCATGCATATAGTTTTTTAATTTTCAAGGCCAAACTCCATCATATCTTACTTTATTATAAATAAATAAAGACTTTTATATTAAATAATCTATGGTTTGAAAAACAATTATTGGAGAAGTTAGCTCAGAAAATGGCTTTCCAGGGTACAAAAGTAATTAAAATAAAACTAGAGGGGCAATCTTGTCACAAACAAACTTATAACATATCGTAAATGTATAATATTTATAGATAATAATAATAATGAACCGTCTTGAATGATTCATATAATATTGGAAGAGAGTGCTAGAAGTAGAATATCAGAAAAAGCAGAGACACAACGTTTACTCTGTTGGTTTAAAAGGGTCTCTAAAGAAGACGAATCTATAGAGCCACACCCACAACCACAACACTTGGAGCTCTCTCACTTGTTCTTCGACTCTGAGTCTGAGGTATGTTTGGTGATCTTATATTGGCTTTTGATTGTTACTTTATTATTCAGATTTATGGGTTTTGCCTGAATTTCATTTGGATGCATCTTTGAATTCAGTTTTGAGGTCAGAACTTGGTTTGGTCTTTGTTTATTTATGATTCTAGGAGATGGGTTGGTGTCAAAATTTCATTTTTAATGATTTCATGATATGTGTGGCGTGAAGAAGCTTCCTTACCTTTTGTTTTGTTCTTGTATTGGCATTTTGTGTGGAGCTATAGATTTGGTTCTTAATTATTGAATTGAATTTTCTTTTTGTTCAATTCCTAGTGGCAAATTCTCTGGCTGACACAGTTTTCTTCATTTTGTCAGAAAATTATTGGTCCTATAAGCTTGATTTTTGTTTTTTGCTCAGGTTTTTGTTCTGTCCTCCATATATCTTTTTAGTTGTAAGCTCCTTTTTATCTCCTTGTAATTTGTGACTAACTTTATATTGTTGGTGAGTCAGGTATTGTTTTTGTTTTCAGTTTTTAGAGGTGGGCAGAAACTTTATTCCTGGCTTATCTCTCACAAAAGAAACAAATCAACATATTTCTATAAAATTTTAAGTTTGATCTATCATGAATTTGATTAGGGGCAAATTTATTGGATAGGTTGCTAGATTTGGAGAATACACAATTTGGTTTCAGCTTTTGTAGATTCTTGATGGGTTGTGGGTGAAATGAGTTTTAGGAATCATATTGTGCTTTTTGTTGATAATGCATCTTTTGATATGAAAATGGTAGCTTCCTCCTGCTATCTTCTAGACTCTAGCTTTTAGAGAGCTCGTGGAAGATTCTTTTCGTGTATTGTTCATTTTTATTTTTTCTCTTGATGGTTTGCAAAAAGGACGCGGTATGGCTGTTGGAATCATATACTTAAGATTTCTTCCTTTGATCATTAGATGTGTTCGGCATTAAAAACGCCTTGATTTGTTACTTGCTTAAATATAAGATGTCATTATTGGGTTTTCTTCTTTTTATTACTATATGGAATCTCTTTAATAGCCTTTTTAGTTTTGATTCAGTTATAGAATGATATTCATCATGTTTAATACTTTTCTGCAGATCTTTGCAGGCTACTTTGTTGCCCACCACAGAAATTGTAGCCGACCGGCTGAATTCAGTGCAACCAAGATTCTTAATGAAAAATGCATCATGGGTACCTGGTTCCATCTAGAATCTAAATTTGCCGAAGAGCCTTACTCTGCTTGTTGACAAAAGAGTTACATAGCCAAGTCGGGGCTGTAGTTCTATTTCATTTACCAGGCCAAGTCAATCCGAATTTCCAGTAGATGCAAACATCTCAGCAACACCAAAGTTCAGCTGGCTTCCATGGGTCGTACCACCAGCCCACGCAAGAGACACAACCCTATTGTTTGCCTCGTTTCCAAATTTTAGACAACAATGTGTGCATGGCTGCTGGCAATCAGGCCAGCAGTGATTCTTCTCAAAACTACAAGGATCAGTTCTTCACTCTGGAATCATCCACAACAATTGGTGACTGTGTTCCTTATGATTCCCCTTCTGCCGTTAGTGTCTCATCCAGCAGGAGCCCTTTTTCGCCACAAGGTTCTAACTCATTTCTCTCAGAAACTCATCATTCATCAGACAACATCTATGGATCGCCAACAAGTGGGTCTTCTATGGTTGATGATGACATGGATCTGAGGCACAAGTTAAGGGAATTGGAAATCACATTGCTTGGGCCTGAACCAGATATCATTGATAGCAGCAGTTGTTGCTTCAATAATGGGCTCCACCAAGCTGATTACGTGTCAAGTCAACACTGGAATCAAATTGTTGAAATGATCCCTAGGCTAGACTTGAAACAGCTGCTCATTCTCTGTGCACAAGCAGTTTCAGAGTCTGATGCATCCATTACAGCAGGTTTAATGGATGTGTTGGAACGAAGAGTGTCAATAAATGGGGGACCGATTGAGCGATTGGGTGCTTACATGTTGGAAGGGCTTAGAGCCAGATTGGAACGCTCGGGCAGTAAAATCTACAAAGCATTGAGATGCACTACAGAACCAACAAGTTCTGATCTAATGTCTTACATGTCCATCCTCTTTAATGTTTGCCCATACTGGAAGTTTGCTTATAAGTCTGCAAATGTTGTCATTCGAGAAGCCATGGAAAATGAACATAGAATCCACATCATTGACTTCCAGATTGCTCAGGGAAGCCAATGGATTGCCTTAATCCAAGCTCTTGCTAATCGTCCTGGTGGGCCTCCACTCATCCGCATCACAGGGGTTGATGATTCCCAATCAGCTCATGCTCGGGGTGGAGGACTTCATATTGTTGGTCAAAGGCTGGCCAAGGTTGCTGAGTCATGCAACGTGCCATTTCAGTTCCATGATGCAGCCATGTCTGGTTGTGAGGTTGAAGTTGAACACCTTCGGCTTCAACCTGGATATGCTCTAGCTGTGAACTTCCCTTATGTGTTGCACCACATGCCAGATGAGAGTGTGACTGAACACAATCATAGAGATCGATTACTGAGGTTGGTAAAGAGCTTGTCACCCAAGGTTGTGACTCTTGTTGAGCAAGAATCCAAAACCAACACTTCTCCATTCTTCCCAAGGTTCGTTGAGACACTGGACTATTATGCAGCAATGTTCGAATCAATTGATGTGGCTTGCAAAAGGAATGACAAACAGCGGATCAGTGCAGAGCAGCACTGTGTGGCTCGGGACATCGTGAACATGATAGCTTGTGAGGAAGCTGAGAGGGTGGAAAGACATGAACTTTTTACCAAGTGGAGGTCAAGATTTATGATGGCAGGGTTCACTCCTTGCCAGTTGAGTTCCTCGGTGACTAATGCCATTACAGACTTGTTGAAGGAATATAACAAGAATTATTGGGTTGCAGAACAGAACGGGGCTCTCTATCTTGGTTGGATGAACAGAGCTATGTCAACATCCAGTGCTTGGAGGTGAACCTGATCGTGCTTGCTGCATAAACTTGTGTAAATTTTGTCTCGACTCAACAACTCTTTCTTTTACTTAGATTTTTTATGTGACAGGATTGCTACTTTTATAGGATAAGAGCTTTTTTGAACAGCTTGTTCTAGAGGGCCATCAGACTTATCGAAACATGTTGTAAATGTTTGCCTTTCATTAAACAGATCTATGCCCTAGTTATAAACTTAATAATGCCCATTAAAACTTGTTCAGTTGTTCTGTCGCACGTAATTCTGGTTTTATGACATCTCTTGTTCGGTGATTGTTTCGTTAAAACTGCTATTAGTCCCATGATCCCATCTGCCTTGTCAATGGTAAAATTCATATATACTGTACTTGATCACTGGTCAGCATACAGCTGTAGATACCAAGATAAATCAAAGATCTTATAAACTAAAAATCATTTCCATCTTTGAGAATAAGTTTTTATTTTGCAGTGAGTGTTCATAACAAATTCACAGTCCATTTGTTTTACTGTCTTCCATAACATTCAGATCACCACAATATACATACACAAGCTCTGGTTGTGGACCAAGCTCCTCCTGCATCTTTATTGCTGATATTTTGCTCTATTATCAGGACTTGATGAAATCATGCCAACTTTAAGGTCAAGGTTCAATTCATTACTTCCTTGTAAACTTGTTTCTAGAGATGCATTTGTTGGGGCAGTAGTCCTCGTTGCGGGTATGTCATGATTATGCTTTCCCTCGTACGTTGTTATAACAGCTTTTAGATCATGAGACGCTCTTTCTACGTGTTTTCTCACAGGACATCCACTGTTTCTGCATTTGTAATAACTCCTAAAAACATAGAAACCAGAATAATCATCATTGACCACAGTGGAGATTTAAGAAAGAAGGGTAATAAAACATACCTTGGATTAGGATTGCCTTTCACCACTTTCTGTCCATATTTACGCCATCGGTAACCATCATCTAATATATCAGTCTCAGTAAATGTTTGAATAACCACTCGAGGTTCTCGAGCTGACTTCACATATGAAATTACATCTACGCCAACGTCTTGTTTCCTACATATGTTTTCTCTAGAGGTTCAACGAAAATCGCTTACTGACAAGAATCTTACACTTTCAGTTGAGCTGAGGATACCTGCGTTTTACGTATGGGATGCCATCCTCATCATCGCTGCTCGCTGTGGTTGGAAGAAACTCGGGACTAGCTGCATTGAACTTCTTGTCTTCACACATAGGTAAAATAAGGAATCATTCACTAGAGAACAGAATAAAAATCATCTTGAAAGTCCTTTACATACCTTCTGTACTAACAATAGATGATAATTTTCCTGATCTTTTGTCTTGGGAGGTCTGAACTGAAAGCTGACATTTAGGTTGAGGTTTGGGATGATCATGTGTGCCATTGCAGATAATCTCTGTGATGTTTCCATCATGAGACCTTTCCATTTGTTTCTTAGCTGTACAGCTTGGATGTGCACATCTATAATAGCTCCGAGGGAATTCGCTGCATTTAACATGCTTCTGTCCATATTTTCGCCAGTTATATCCATCCCCGGATGAGTTTTCTATGGCGAACGAAGCTCTAGATTCGTTACTGTCAACATGCGAATCTGGGACCTCAGCATGTGATTTAACCATGTTAATTGAGAACTCAGGCAAGCATATGAATCACCTCAGGATCATGTAGGTACCTGCTCGCTTTTCGTTGAAGAAAACCAAATAATATCAGATGAATAACATATAAGCAGCATAATATCTGACATATCCTCCTAATCAGGGAAAATTTCCTATAAAACTACTGACCAATATGTTATGCTACAAGAAACTGTAATTGAAAAACAGAACACTGCACAAACTGAGGGAATGTGTCAATATTCATGTTTTTCCATTGACACAACTCATGACTCATGTCTAGGATTCAAGAAACCATCAAAAACTTAAAGCATAATACCCAAGAGTTTCTAGGCTTTCTATATATCACCAAGCACTCATGCCAAAACTTCCATCAACATCTGATAACAAATCAAACACGATACGCAGAATGAAGAAACAACAATCCAATACAAGTGATCAAAGTAAGCATGGAGCAAGATGTAAAAACCGCGAGAAAAGAGAGCTATACAAGGCAAGCAACAGCAACACAACTAGTAAAGGAAAAAGAAAAAAGCAAGCATCATCCCACATGACCAGATACATACTTGAACACTCAAAAAACCAAAATATCAATCCATAACATATAAGCAAACCTTTCATTTGGGCATAAACAGAACTAGAATGGAAAAAGACGCGAGTTCACGAAAGGGATGGTATGTTGCATTGTGTCAAAACCAGCACTTGACATCAAAATAACAGCAAGCATGCCAAATGCCAAACAAGATAAATCAGAAATTTTGTATCAATACCAGCAAAAAGGCGCCAAAACATAACAGAATAGCGTAAGGACATCGCCAGAATCTACATACATAACGGCCCTTTATATCATTTCCTTATTACAAAATTTACATGTATATGATAATATTGAGGAACCTATTGACTTGGAACATGCAACTCATGAGGAGCAAAAACAGGAATTTGATTCTTGGGACATATGCAATAATGGGCGTTGAAAACTGAGAAATGAATCAAATGAGGAGAGAAAAAGAATAAGAAAAAGTGGGGAATGTTCTTTCTCCTCAGGGAAAAAAAAAAAGGCAAGCACTTAACCATTAGGTCCCTTGACATCCTCTAAAGATCAAGCAACTGTGTGTGAGACACTGTGACAGTTGAGTTGAGAGGGTAAGGGTAGTTTGGGGATTTGGTTGTTGGAGTTGGAGAATAGAGAACATTAGAGTTGACTTTGGACTAGTGAAAATATCCTTTCATGCATGTTCATGGGTTTTGCTTGTGTGCTACTTTGTCAAATTGATAATTATTTGCAGGCAAAAGACTCGTGTATGAAATTTCGTGTTTCGACTAAATATGGTACCCAAACTCTTTTTAACAAAAACAATAATTTCTAAAATTTTGTGTATATTTTCAAATTTATAAATGAAAGTTTAGGGAGTTGGGCCGAGCCCATAATGTTGGCCCAAATGAAGACCCAAAAGCAGGCCCAACAAGACGAAATACAAAAGTGTAGAGTGGAGCTCTGTGCCTGGCAGTGGTGGAGAAACGGTTACGAAAGAGGTCTCCATTTGAACACAAAACGCATGAATTATGCGCACATTTACGCACTGTTCGAATCCTCCATGATCTTCCATTTCGAGCTCCTTCTCATCTCGTCGTTCCAGGCAAGTTCTCCATCGCATTTCTCTTTCTCTCCGCCTCTTACGCTCTCATACTTTTTATCACATTGCTCGCTCGTCCATGGCGCTTGAGCCCCTTGTTTTTTTTTTTTTTTTTTTTTTTTTAATTGATCAACTTGATGCGTTAACTATTAGAAATGGGTCTTCCGTTTCGTATCGATTGTTGCATTTGTGTGGGTTTTTCCGTACACTGAGATGGGGTTTTGAGTTTTTGTTTTCCTCGCCACCTTCGTGATCACCAATCCGTTGATCTTTTTTTTTGTTGGAAATGGAAGTTCAGGGATTAGGGGTTAGACTTAGATGTTTATTTGTCGTGACCTGTGATGGGTTTGTGAGAAGACAATGATTATCGGCTGTGGAACATGATTTATAGGATATTGTCAGAGAATTTTGGGTTGTTCACTGTTAATGTTTTAACCTGGTTTTGGTGTCGATGAAGTAATCCAATGGTGATTTGTGTCAAATTCGGTCGGTTCCTTGTGTTTTGATGCAAATGCTGCTTTGTTTGTGTTTTGTTTCTGTGATGTCTTTACTCTGCTGCACTGTTCTCTTAATTTCCTAGCTGTGTTTGTGCAAGGAATGCTTTCTTCTTCTTCTTTTTTTATAACTTTAAAGGTACTTTATACTTATATTTTGAAACTAAGGACATCCTGAGTTCTAATCGTGTGACAGTTCATCCCAATTAACAATGCCTCCCTAATGCATGAGCCGCTCTATTCACATATCTTCAAGTAATAAAAAAACACAACTAACAAATCACTTTGATAGGTTGTTTATATAAGAAATCATACGACCAAAGACATTGGAATCCTCCCTTTCGACCTGAATCTCTTGAATCACTTGTAATACGTCACCCTCAAACATTACCTGGTTCCAATTCCTCTCCTCGCCCACCTGGATGCTTCCTAGATGGCCACTGCTTCCACTATCCGAGACTCCTTAGCACAAGGCCGCGCAATCATACCGAAAGCACTGATGTCTTCCTCTCTAGGCTGGAGAGCTTGAACAACAGGAAGCACATTAGACTTGACTACTTGCTCTTGCCAATCCCGCTCCACAACCCATCTAAATGCCTCACAGATCGACAATGTTTCGACAAACCTAACCTTTACCTCTTCCAGCTATGAACGTCACTCACCACCCCAACTCCGGCATAAAATCTCATATGACCTATCCTGCTCTAAGTCTTCCCAACGAGGCAAATCGTGTATTATGTATATTAAGTTCGGCACCCCACCACCCTATTCAAAACTCCCCTGCTATATGATGCTTCTCCGGCTCAAAATCGGTCCGGACTTTCTGCGCGATAAACGAGATAGGAAAACTGCCCTCCACTATGTAAGTCATCGTGTTCTTCGTTCTCATATGAGATATTTCGCATAATCACTACAGAAAATTGCCCCAAACTAAAATATCATAACATTAACGCTTGTCAACGTGACAACTTGTTAAGCTAAAGGGAGAGCCACTTTTGAAAACCCTAATATGATAAGGAACGCTTTTTTTTTTTTTTTTAAAGTTACAAGGAATATTGTCTTCTTCTTTTTTCTTGTTGCTGATTAAAATTCAAAAATGCTTGTGTAAATTATACAAAGTAGAAGCCTAGAACAACTAAAGAAGTTGAGTAAAAATTGTTAATTTCTTGAATATGTTCCACAGATTTGAATGGCTATGGAAGAATCAGAAAGATCTAGGTTGCGCAATTTGCAACGGGAGCAAGAAAGAGAAAGGCGCCGTATACGAGACAGGCAAAGGAGAGAATCTATGAGTCATGAACAGAGAGAAAGACATCTTGCTAGACGTCGTAGAAATTATCAACTAAGGAGACAGAGAGCTGCAAATGCGACAATGGATTCTCAAAGTGATCAAAGAGCTATTATGGATAGTGATGACAAGATATCCGGTGATGAAAATCAGGCAGTAACTTCTTCACAACTTATTGTTCAGTGTGATGGTATTGCTCCAGTTGGATATGATCAAGGACAGGATAAATTAGATCTGGAGTGCATAAATTTAGAAGGTAAGTTTTTGTTTAGTTTACTCTGCATATTTGGAATATGTGGTTTGTGATAATTCTAAGAGGGTATATTGATTCATGTATGTTCCTGCTTCTTTTGCATGAGCAATAGTTGTAGTTAAATAATTACAATCTCTTCATAACTTAATTCACTAGGTTTTGACGCTCTAGCTCAGGGATCAGCCAGCTTTCCTAGAAGGATACGTTTAAATCATGTCAAACATCTTGCACGATCATTGCATCATCGTGTGGGCGAGCCTACTGGTGACCATTGCCAAATTGTGGCAGATTCTTTGTTGCTGGGAGATGCACCTAACAACTGTAAGTCTAGTAATTAAAATTTGAAGTGTTACATAGAGAATCTTTCTTATGTTTGGTGAAAAGGCTTTATATACTGTCTAGTGGAAGTTAACAAGGTTGAAACTCTGGTTCAGGTAAACCATCAAAAGAATTGCGTTTAACTCATGTTAAACGTCTGGCTCGGAAGTTAAAACTGTCTCTCACAATGACTGTGGATCAAATTCATCTTACTGAAGAACAAGGTATAAGTAACATTTATGAGTTTTGTTACTTGCATAGTTGCATATTTACCACTCAACACAAACACACTCACACCAAGAGTAGTAGGTATCATACCGTATCAGCGTTGTTATTTGCTATTAGTTACAGATTCACAAATTTCTGAAAACATTTAGTATTGCCCATAGATTTGTATTGACGTTTGGAATCTCTTATCTAGTTGAGCAGAATCTGCCACAGGAGGAGAGTCCGTTGCTAAGTACTGATGTTGCAAAATATGTACAATCTTACGATGATACAGGCAAAGGCGAGCAATCTTAATCAGACGGTAATTGCACCAATGACCTTGGGTGCTCCTACATGTTGGTTGTGTGAGAATTTTTACCGATAAGCTCAATATATATATATATATATATATATTTTTTTTTT
>JAYMTH010003130.1:0-11346 GCA_036897465.1 Pelargonium australe | reverse complement strand
GACGAAGACGCCATTTTCGTTTGGTCTTGCAGAATTTACAGATTGGACTGTGGATTCTGAGATTTTTCTTCTTCCTGGTTGGAAATCAAAGAAGAGGAAGGAGGTGTAGCTTAGGGGTGCATTGTGTGGTGGTGAGCAGTGAGTGGATATTGAATCCGTTACGTGTCGTCACTCTTTGCTTCTGGAGTTGGTTGGTCTCTACTGTTGATTTTCAAAAATATCTGGGGTTTATTTGTAATTTCATCTCATTTCAGATCACTTTAATAGACCCGATACCAAAATAGGTTGGACCAAAAGGTTTAACCATTTTAATTTTTCTTTAAAATCTCACTTCAATTCAAGATCATGTATTTTATTATGACTCACAATTTATCTAATTTTTGTATTCTAACAGATTGTTTTTCGTTACACAGGACGATCACTCAACTTGAGGAGTACTTCAGTATTGGTCAGACTGATTGTAGGGCGGCCATGCGAGGATATCACCCATATAGTTTTCTCTTGCCCCCTCAATGACAAACTTTTGCTTGTAAAAAGAAATATGGTTGGCCCAGCTCATCATCTAGCTAATCTTGATAGAATAGGTAGATCGAAATCATGGGTGTGTAATAATTTAAACTATGTTAGCATTTCCAATATCAATTGAATAGTTCTTTATTAGAATAATAATAAAAAAAAAAATTCCGTTAACTTTGACTATTTTTTTTTTTTAAATGTCAATTTTGACATTCTTGTCATTTTTTTTTTCCTTTTCACCTTTTTGCAATAGACAACTCTAAATTTGGCATTTTCGAAAAATCCGTCAAAGTTATCCGACGCAAGTTACAAAAAGAAGTTTAGATTACTCCAGTACCTAAGGTAGTAAGGTGACAAGTACAAGATAGTCATCCGTAATTATACCTACTTAAATTATTTTAGAAGAAAATGTAAACAGAGACAACATTGAATCAAAAAGCTCAAATACATCCAGATTCCAAAACAAAACAATAGTAAAGCAAATTCCATGCCAGATTTGTAGGTTTCTATCTAAATAAGCATAATATTTACAGAAAACTAGTCCTCAGTAGAAGATGAAAGTAAAAGGAAGTTGACAACTACAAGGAAGGAGCAATTATCATCAGCTGGATGGGAGCACCAAGAGAAGTGTGTGAGCACAATTACGCACTCTACCGTTTCCGAGGAGGACCAGGAGAAGGCAACAGTGCAGGCTTCCTTAACCAGTACTGTTCAAATCGCTGCCTCGCATATTCCATGTAATCGAAGTCAATCTTATTCACATGCTCCTGCACGTAAATATTGGAATCAGAAAGGACTTGCAAGCCTTGCCCGTCTCTTTGTACGTCTCTATATCTACAAGCATGTTAGGATCCAAAAGAATATTCACGGGAACTTGATAAATAAAAAAAGCGTGTTCAGCTGAGTTTGTTCTTCTATATGTATAATGGTTGGTTTGTTAGCAAAGCATAGGTGCTTTCAACCCAAACCAACTGTGTAATCCTGTAACTCTTAACTCGTTACTTTACAGGTAAAGCTGGAAAATACCGAAATTATTCCCCATAAGCCCCAAAGCAGATGGTTTGCAAGAGTGTACTTCTCAACATCTTCAGCTAGCTTCTCTACTTCTATATCCTTGGGTCGATGATCTGAAAAAATAAATAAAGATATTCAGTTCAAAAGATTGTGATAGAAGGGCAGCACACTCTTCCACCTTCACTAAATCAGTACAATCAACAAATTAGTGTGCATGTATTAGATTCAAAGGAGACAGCTCCCATAACTTGTCTTCGAGTTTTCCACATTTTAATGAAACATAAATGAATCACTGTCACAGTAACAAGGCAATACAAACAATTTAAAGTTGCAAGAATAACACGATTATTACCTGAAGATCTCAGATAAATATGCAGAAACCTCTGTCGTTCCTCCAAATCTGTTGCCAGTACATAGTAGGTCAAGAGAACGCCCATTCGACTTCAGGAAATAAATGTAAAAAAGAGTAGCAAGAGATGAGCCGGAATGGTCTCTCACCGGGGTATTTATGGTAGTCCAATATGTGAGGTGTGTCCGTATGATAATCGGCAGCCATTTCACAAAAGTGATTTGCCATATCGTACGCAATAGGATTATAACTTGAATACTCGTAGTCCTGTTAATGATATCAAGGTTAATAAAGACTTCGGGAGGTTCATTACACGTTGGGTATTCTGAAATAGAATATTGCATGCAAAAGGTTAAACCAATGTCCATCTTAAATATCTACATATCTTCATGAGCCACAAATTGAAGAACAGACAAAATAACTTTAACTACTTAAGTATTTTTAACTTATTCAGAAGCCACATCAACATATTCCTATATATTACTCCCTCCGTCCCAAAATGAGTGTCTTGTTTCCATTTTTTGCAAAAATTAAGAATCACAAGATAATTTAGTGTGTTTTCAATATTACCCTCACTTTCCCACATACACCTCATGTGCAGATTTGCCCATGTGCATAAGTGACAAGGGTAATATGGGAAAAACAACAATATAATAACCTAAAAATAGAAACAAGACACTCATTTTGGGACAAAAAATTTAGACAAACAGGACACTCATTTTGGGACGAAGTGAGTATAATGTTTGGGAAACAATAGAATTCCAAATGACAAGGTAAGAGTTGTCATTTGAAATCCCATGTTGTCCGAATGTTTTGAATGCTATTGCATTTGAGCCAAATCCAAACTCTGAGTATCCAGACATTGAATTTGTCTGAAATCCAGAATTTCAAATGAAATCCAAGAATCCAAACGGAGCATAACTCTATTGTTTCCTTGATTGTTTCTTTGTGTCATATGTTATTTTTTTGAAGATAATAGCATCATAACATGCATGATTCTTAGGTCTTGACGTCTTGTTGCTGCAATGGTAAAGACATGAGCTTCTTTTACTGGCCACTGTTACTTGCATAAAAGTCTGAGATTATGACTCAGGATTTATTTTCTTTGTATTATGTTTCATTGTCTTAGAAACAGTTTTAAAATGCTCAAGGTTTGTGATTGCTCACAGGGGAAATGTCTAAAGAAAAGATGGATGATGAGTTAGATGTAGACAAGCATAATGAAAAGGATTATTCAAATACGTCGGATCCTGCTTGTAGTGAGAGCATTGGTGTTGAAGATAGCTATACAGATCTGGAAGAAGAGTGTATTGAAGATGATGATAGTGAGGAAGATTATGCTAGCATTCAGAGACCTGCCTTTCAGGTTGATGGAGAACCCAATTTTGATTCTGGGCCTGTAGAAGATGGATTTGAATATCTTAGGCGTGTCAGGTATGATTCTTTATTCACGGAGTTCTATGTTAATAATTCTATCATGCTCACAACATTCACTATCAATTTATTTGTTCCCTTGTCTTTTTTGCATTCCTTAATTGTATATTTCTTTGGGAGAGTGAAACCTATTTGAAGCAAGTGATGGCATGGATGTGAAGAAACTCTTCCCATAAGGATGTAGCAATTGATTCTTAAAGAAGGAAATGCCAGATTATGTTAATGCAGATTACTTACCACCGATTGAATCAAAGATCTTGCATAATCTTGCTACCTGACCAGCTTTTCTGATTACATTTCGCTTTTGCAATTTTATAGTAGACTGCATTTGTTCCTACATTGTAAGAGAAAAATATCGAAGTTTCTTTATTAAGATCTTGAGATTTTATAATGTGAGAATGGAAAGTCAAAGTCACATCTCACGCTCTTGTTCTGTAGGTGGGAAGCTGCTCATATTCCGAAAGTAAAAGTGGCCAAGGTGGATAGGAGTAAATTCAACAAAGAACAGACTGTTTATATGCCCCAGATTGAAGATATTGCCAAGTGTCCCGGGCATTTGTTGCCACTAAAACAGTGGGAGGAGGCATTTCTTGCAGACTTTTCTGAGCTGCGGCTGGTATGTATAATTTTCCCTCTGTTGTTGCATGCGAAACTCGTTTGTGCATGTTATATTTTTTTTTATTTTTTATTTTTTATTTTTTTTGTTGGAATCCTTTATTGGATTGAAATATCCTACAGGTTTCTGTGTAATAAACTAAAAAAAACCCAAAAGGCTATCATCATTTCAAGCTTACATTTTTCGGAAATGCTAGGTTTCTCTACAATAACGCAGAAGAGTGACGTGTTTCCCTTCTTGTTCTCTTAATGTCAGGCTCTGTCGCGCCTTCAGGATTCCAGTGATGAAACTTTCGGCAGCTCTCATCAGCCTTTAAAGGATATTATTCTTGAAAGTAATGAAGTCTTTTCCACCCATCAAGATTCCTGTCCATTAAGCTCAGTTGACCAGCCACCCTCAACTCCCGAGGACAACAACACCTCACCGCCTCCTGAGAATTTGAACTCAAAAAATTCTGATAACCTCCCAAAATTGTCAACAATTCTTGAGTTGGACTCAGTTGCTCGAGTATCAATGTTGAGGAAACACATAAAGGCGGTGGAGAGCACAAGTGCACTATCAAGGAACGATTGTCTGTGGCTATATGCTTTATGTGCATCTGTTGATACTCCGTTAGATGCTGACACTTGCGCTGTTCTTCGGAGCCTGCTTCGAAAGTGTGCTAGCCTGCGAGCTGGGAAGTGTGAACATGACGACGAACTTATAATGCTCAACATCCTGATCACTGTTTCAGGAAGGTATTTTGGGCAGCTGGAATGAATGACGATTCCATGCTGAATTGTGACCCGAAACACTACAATCCGGCAAAGCTGATGATGAACTTGTAATGCCAAACATCATCCTGGCTACATCTTAGGCAGGTATTTTGGGATATGTTTGGAAGTTGAGATTTACATCTATCTACCAAATGATATGTGGATTATATATTATGAATAGTTTCCTCTGGTGAATTTTTGTTCCATCTGCTGGAAAATGAAAAAAATGTGAGAATGTTTCATGTTTAGGCTACTCAATTTTGTTTTGTTTCACTTCATTTTAGATTGTGAGGTCTCAAATAGTATGATTTGTTCTTGCTATATAGGAAAAACGGTGACACGTCATCTAAGGGTGACATGTCATCGCCATGTCATGTAAGATTTTAGTCCATGTCAATCTGGGTTGAAAACCTTTTGTTTTTTAGAAAATCACGACCAAAATGATGTTTTGGTATTCCTACCCGAGAAGAATAAAAATGAAACTTTGGACATAAAATTTCAAAATCAAGATTTTATAATCTAAAATGAATCAAATAAATTTCTTAATGTCCAAGAAATTGAAATTCAAATGGTATACAAATTTACGAATAGATATAAATGCAATTTACTTTTTATAAAAATGATAAATAAACAGAAGGGAAGAGAGGAGAGAACAAAAAGGAAAAGCAGAGGTCGTTTCTGGCGGGTTCTCTCCAGAATCACAACAACAACAACATCACTGTTGATTTTTCGCAGAATCGTAGCGATTTCTTGTATTCACGAGCTACAGATTCAAACTGGCAGGGAACGCCATTTTTTTGTTGAAAAATAGCAGTGCGGATCAATTTTCCTACGGACGAGAACCGGCCTGAGTTGCCGGATATTGCGTGGTTTTGAGCGGCGATTCTTAAAGAAAAGCCATCTCCGACGACCCCTCTAGCTTCTCCCTCGGGATAGGTGAGCCTGAGCTACCGCTACTTTCTATTTCGGTTTCTATGTCAATATAATATTATTATAAACCCTATTTCAGACGAAGATGGAGGTTATGTTTTTTTTGTTTGGTTTAGAAATCATTTGTAATCCTTGAAAATTTCATGCTAATTGATTGTTTTTCTATAATTTTATGTGACAAAGTTTATTAATTAATACTGCGACTAGGTAGCTATGACGTTTAGTTAGGCGATTATAATAAATATTTTCCTGAATTTGAGTTTGAAGAGCTATGGTGCATTGTATTAAGCTGAGTTGAGCTGTTAGTACATGTTAGAGCAATTCAGGGTTGGCTGGCGGTTCGATTTCTGATTTAGCTTATTCTCGTGGAGATATTATGGCACTGTTGTGTGTGTACATGAAGCTATAATTCAAAAATTCATTATTGATTGATCAGTATTTAGTAACTCTGTATTGCAACTGAAACATTGATAATTTGGTTGCTTCTTAAGTGGAGTTTTTATTTATGTCACGGTGTTGTTGGGTACGCAAGGGTTGAACACTAGGTTGCCTCTAGTGTTTTCTGTTTTCCATTTGGAGGCCTAGTTTAGTGTTCTCGGTGATGCAGATTGGGGAATGAATTCATGAGAGTTTAAATATGTTCTTACCTTATGTGGCGTCGGTGATTCTGTGAATAAGGAATGAAACAGTTTGGTTAATACAATATCATTGAAGATGTGATGATAATGTGGAATATAGACATTTATGATGTTGGAGAATATTACTCATATGTTTTTGTATGTTGTTGGTGGTTAATATTTAAGAGATGAGGAGGAAGAAAAATAAGTATAATGGTACATTACTACTTTAGAAATCCTTTTACTTTTTAATTTTTTCTTCTATAACAACCACATCTTGAGAATTCACCTGTGTATAAACGACTAGTCTACTCATTGTATATCTTCTTCTTTTATATATATATACAATTCAAACAAATTAGTTTTTCCTTACCCATACAGCTGGTTTTATATAATGTGGTGGTAATCATGCCAACGAAACATTTACATGATCATCGGGTCTGCAAGTTCTTGTACATGATATCCTACCTCAATTATCATATGGTTGCCCATAGGACTTGTATGTCCTTAATTTCTTTCTTAAGGCTAAGTTCTACTTTGTGAATATTAAGTGGACATTGTTAGACTGATGAAAATACATTTTTAGTTGACATTAGAGAATGAGTTTTCTGTTTAAAATTTTAAATGAGTTTGATTGGAAATCATAAAGAGATGAAGCGTGAGATGATCTATTAAAATATGTACCAAAAGCAAGAACATTAACACTGGACAAATATATTGCAGCTCATAATGCTGCAGGCTCCTCCATAAGAGGAACTAGCTCAAATCTTGGGGATGGATATGTAAAGTAATGGAGGGACAGGCAGATAGGGACTTGGCCTTCCAATTTTATGTTGTGTTACAATTTGTTTTTATGTTTAATGATCAGTTATTTTGCTGATAAAGTAGATAAGTTTTTGCTTCTCTTTTTTCTTCTCAACTTGGGTTTTTATACAAATACTTGTGTCTTTTAATTTTTTTTCCTAATTTGATCTTTATCAATCTACAAGGGTTTCCTTTTCTAGCCCTTCCCTGCTGTGTCATTGTTCTATGTAATATTTTAACGGCATTTAGGTTGTCAAACAATAAGATTCTAATTTGTATTATCTTTGTCGACATTAAATTCTTGTGAATGTGTTGTGTTTGTGCATCCCAAATTATGCTTGTATCCATTGATAGTGATGTGCACATTCTTTCACTCAACAGGTTTCTGGGGTCTCAATGGGAATGTCAAACTCCTCTAAGGACCCTGAAAATGACAATGCAAATTCATCGCATCATGACAGCCAGATGGAATGGGATGAAAATGAATATTCTAGGTTGGTTGTCTCTGATGAACCAAGGGCAGCTGAAGCTGCTGTTTTAGAATCTGAAGTGTACAGAAGGACTAAATCTTGTATCTGGTGGATCAAAGCTGTCGTATTGTGCATTATAAGCATAATATCTCTTCTCTTTTTCTTGAAATGGGGACTACCAATACTCTTCGTGAAGGTACTTAAGTTTGTGCCTTCTAATTTTTTTTTTTCTTTCCTTATTTCCTTATTGCCTCAAATTCTTCAATTTTTACTGAATATAACGTTTTAGAAGTGGCACTGGAATGTCAAATGTTTTAAATGAACTTGAATGATTAGCCACGTGCACTTTAGCATAATTTTTTTTTTCTTTGCTTATTTCCTTTATTGCCTCAAATTCTTCAATTTTTACTGAATATAACGTTTTAGAAGTCGCATTGGAATGTCAAATGTTTTAAATGAACTTGAATAATTAGACACGTGCACTTTAGCATAATAAGTTATAAGTTCATAGTTCTTTCCATTTCATAACTGAATAAGAAATGACACGATTTGCATGTTATCGTACGTGTCTGAGCAAGCTTAATTAAAATGACTAAATGTTGTATGCTGTTAATCCAAATATCCAATATTTTAAATCATCTCAAAGGACTTGAGCATGTTAGCTAAGTCTAAGTGTCTGTGTTATAAATATTTTTTATATTGTCCATGTATGAACTTTTGCTAGAGAAATGCTTGGTATAAAAAATCTGCATCGATGAGTAATAAGGAGAGGAATATGGTAGCCTCATTGTAGACTATAAAACATAGCAATTAATTTCCTTCTTATTTTTATGGTGTCCTATCTATATCTTTTTCGATTCTTCACCACTTTCCTTTTTTACTATATATTCAGCTCTTGATCTTCGCTTAATTTTTATCAGAATCTATAATAATATTGCTGTAGGTTATGGTCCCAATCTTGCAATGGGAAGCCACTGCCTTTGGTCGTCCAGTTCTTGCAATAGTGCTTGTTGCCTCCCTTGCCTTTTTCCCCGTGTTTTTATTGCCTTCTGGCCCTTCCATGTGGTTGGCTGGGATGATTTTTGGGTATGGTATAGGGTTTGTGATAATCATGGTTGGAACAACTATCGGCATGGTCCTGCCTTATCTGATTGGACTATCATTCCGGGAGCGCATTCATGTAAAGCTCTAAATTGGTTCTCGTTGAAGTGTTATGGGAATCTTAATTTTATTAGCTACTCATCTGTTTGTGTCTGTGATGCAGCAATGGTTGAGGAGATGGCCTCAAAAAGCTGCTATGCTTAGGCTCGCAGGGGAAGGGAACTGGTTCCTTCAATTTCGAGTAGTCGCTCTCTTTAGGATTTCACCATTTCCATACACAATTTTCAATTATGCAATAGTGATTACAAGTATGAGATTTTGGCCGTACTTTTGGGGATCAGTGGCTGGGATGGTACCAGAAGCTTTCATTTACATATATAGGTCAGTTCTCTCAGTTTCTTAGTTGCACTTGGCAAGCATGTAATTGGAACTTTAGTGTCCAAATTGTGTGGGTGTGGATAACCATGGCTCCTACCGGCCTAAGTCTGACCCAAATTCCTAATTTTTTGCGCTCAACGGGAATGAACCCACAAAGTTCTAATTCCATGCTAATGGTTTTTTGGCTGTTGCTAAATGCATGCTGGAGCTGGCAAACTGGATTGTTGAACCCGAGCCCAATCCAAAGTACTTCGGGTTTGGTCGGGTTTCAGTTTTTTTATCACTAAATGTGCTCACGGGCTCGGGTGCCAGCTCTAAATTGGATGCTGCTCTTTCTTTCTTTTTTGTTTCTATGTTAATTGTCTATAGCTTTACATTTTTGCAGTGGCCGGCTAATAAGAAAATTAGCAGATGTGAAGTATGGGAACTATACTATGACTACAGTGGAAATCGTGTATGACATTTTCTCTTTCATTGTCGCTATCGTTTCTACTATAGGCTTCTCTGTTTATGCAAAAGGAGCTTTGGACGAACTTAAGAAGGCGGAAGCCAAAGAAGATGGGGAAGACTCTGGTTTTAGCCATGGCTTTGAATTGGAGAAGCTTCCACGTGAAAGATCAAAAGATGTCGGTTAGTCATCCTCATCACTAGCACTTAAAGAATAGATTAACTCTGTAAAAGAAAAAAAGAGAGAAGAAAATGAAATCTTAGGGATCAAGTCACTTGTTTGTAGACTGTAGGTACAAAATAGTAAGTATATAGAGTGAAAATATGTTGTGTGTACGTATTAAGTATGAAACAGGGGAAACACCGAGGCTTATTGGCTTCGTATATTCCTCAATTCCTCCAAAATTTGTTAAAATTAGGGAAAACAATATTTTGTGATACCTTGATCCCTCCAAAGTTTTGTTAGAATCTGAGTTGGTGACTCGTTTGGCTATTCTCGTCATTGAGTCGTATGTTTTGTTATGCAGTTCTTGTTATGGCCAGAACTGCTAGTTTCTTTTTGTATTCAGATTCACCTAATAACCATTACTTGTGGAGTTACTTGTGGAGTTACTTGTGTAAGGTGTGTTTCAGATACTAACCTAACATATGCATTCACATGACGTTATTTGGAGGAACATGTCGTATTTACTATTTAGAGTTTGAGATGGAACTTTTGAACCCGTAAATTTTGTTGCTTGTTCGCAATGATTACTAGGTTGAACCGGTCAAATGATCATTTAACTGTCGCTTTATTTTCTTCTTTACTGATTTAAATGTGTCGGGTTGAAACTGAATGTTAGGTAAGAATCGAATAAGGCTAGGACAGTTTTTCAAACCTTGCTAATTTAGATTCCTATGTGGTATGATCTAAAATGACACTTTCACCAATTAGAGCATGAATTGTTTTGACAAAGTGTCAAAGCAACGTTTGATTTTTCAAATTATTTTTGAGGTTGACAAGCAATACCATTTATAATGGAAGCCCCCCTATAAAAAAAAAAAAGAGAGCTTTTTTATATCCATTATCTCTATAGATTACATGTCCTTGTTTTCTTTTTATGAAGACAAATTGAAGCTTAATGGGTTTTTGAGATTGACCCTTGACAACACCATATGTTTGGTATTGTTCCACATTCTCTTGAGCAAATTCGTCAAAAACGGCTTCTACTGTATAGTTTCATATCGCTATCAGCCTGTCACACACTAATGTGCTTTCTACATCTAAGGTTCTCGTACATATGATTTGTCTTCTAAGCTTTACAAGTTCAACACATAAATTAATGTGTTTGTTCAAGTCCGAGACTCCTAAAACATATCGAACTCATCTTCTGAATCGAAATCATTATAATATGACACATGTAAAGCTCCTTTAGTAATGAAAAGAAAATATAATTCATTCTATATATTATCTAAATATAATAATAATAATATTCTCAGTCCAAATGTTTGTTTTATAGCTCATTACAATATTTTTTTTTAAAAAAAAAATTTGGGCCATACCCTAATTAAGTTTTTACACTTACGGAATCCTCAGTAGTACAACTTACCATTGGCCCATGCGGTGTTGGTAGCTCATTACAATATTGATATTCTACTAACATCAAAAACTGCAAGAAAGCACTACAACATTACATTCATACAACAAAAGGCTCTTTCTTCCAATTAAGTCCATGCTTCATATTCATGCAGTGCATGGTACCAAACATCTTGAAATGAATCCCAACATTTTCTTCTGCACCACAAATGGGGAAGAAAAAAAATATTATACTCCCAACAAAAAATGCAATCAATAAGATTATAATTACATGACATGTGTAGCTAAGATGGCAAGAATTAAGACTCCAATATAAATTGATTTAGAATGAGTTACCAA
>JAYMTH010003129.1:0-11350 GCA_036897465.1 Pelargonium australe | reverse complement strand
GACAAAACAGCAGAAGGCGGTTAAGCCACGTGAAGAGACCAGAGCCCCACCGTATCAGAAACTCACACTTACATTAACCACCTTCGAGAGGACAGGCGGAAATACTTGCCACTATACTACAACGACCTTGTTTTTTCTTCAAAAACATAATTAATAATATTTTAAGGACCAGTACTCATTACAGATACAAATCTCCTCTGAAGACTAGTCACTAGCTAGAGTGAAGCATACTTGTGTTTTGCAATGAAACTGAAAATAACAACGGACTCGGTTTATTTTCAAAAAAGATCATACACCATACTAGCTGATCACAAAGTTCCAAGTAAAAAAATAAAATAAGTGATCTGATGGCTAGAGCCAAGTAAACATGGCTGATCTGATATGAAGCTAAAAACTTTCATTAGCATAGCAACTTAGCAAGAACACTGTCATCCTGAATGTCGAGGAATCCAACAACATACGGTTTCATGCGAGTTCAACTTATATAATAAAAATAATGAAATAGTGACTTGGAAGAACCATGAACTTGCACCACTGAACTATAATGACATATCATGCATCTATTTTCTTCGAAAAGTATCTAGACTCCTGAAAGTGAAGAGGCTCATTCCCCCAAGAAACCCATCTAGCCATCATTTCTCTAGCAAACAACTCAATGCAGCGACCAGGCTTCACCCCGGGAACATACTCCTTCAGCAACTCTAAAAGTGTCGAGGAGAAAAGTTTAAAAAAGGAAAACTCAGCAATTATTCACTTCCTACATAACCAGAATATGAATACAAATGACCTTTGTAGATAAGCGCATATACCTCCAATTGGGGGCTTTCTTGAGTAATCCCCAGGGATGCTAATGATAATTTGATTATCTTTTATGGGTCTGAATCTTGGGAAGTTTTCAGAATCCGTGCCCTGCAAAGTGTTAACCACATAAGCCACAAACAAATTTACTCCTTAAAATGTAAGGTAGCATTTGGTTCGGAAATTTGTTTGGGAATGAGAATGAAACTCATTTCTATAATCATTCCCTCCAGTGTCAGTTCCATTGTCATTCCTTTGTTATGTTGTTTGGTATAATTAAAGTGTGGCCACAGGAATCATTCTCATTACTATTGTCGTTATTTGGATTACAAAACTTAAGAAAATTGTTAGAAAAGGAATTTTTAAATTTATTCATACTTACGAAATATATATAAGACTGTGCACAAATATTTTGTGTACAAATATTTGATCAAAATCAGACATTAAAGCACAAAGGTAAAAAAAAGAAAAAAAAAAGTTGGAGTTGAAGCATGAAAGAGAATACGAATGGGAATGGGAATCTCACTTCATCCATCTTATGAGAGAATCAATTTGTTCACTAACATGGGAAGAGGAATGAAAATCACAGAGTTCTAATCCAAACATCGTTAACGAAAATTTCATTCTCATTCCCATTCTTCATTCTAGTTCTCAAACCATAAATCATAATTCAAATGCTACCTAAGAGTAACACAAATATTAAAGGGAGGTAATTGCTACACTTCAAGAGCTCACCTCTCCATGACAGTACCCCAAGAAAAGACATTCATACGGTCTGTGATGAAACAGGTCCAAATCACTAATCAATAACCCATCTGCTTTCACCTGCAAACCCAAGTACAACATTAGCATATGAGCTTATAAAATTATATCAATCAATCCACAGTTCCACACACAGATCACCTTCAACCAGTAAAAGGTAGCCACATATCTAACTCCCCATGCAGGTAATAGTTCTTTCACAACAAAATCGCGAAGTTTCTCCCTGTTGGTAACCCATAAGGCTACAAGGGCTCCTTCTGTATGAGCAAGTTGCTTAATAGGAAGGGATAAGAAATACCTATTGGGCAAAGTCGGGTACCTAAAATGATAAATGACAACGTAAATGAACAAAAATAGATTAGTGGAAAAGAAACCATAAATGTAAGGAGATGGTCAAAATCAAACTGTAGAAAGTAAGAGTTCTATAAGATACTTGCAGCATGTAACTTAAGGCAAATCTATAATTGTTCAGTTTGCATAATATATTACAAAATGAGGGCCTGCACTCATTTATCACAAGACTAGGTATACATAAATTTAAGAGTGATCTGTTACGATAAAAATAATTAAACAAAATAGCTCAGAAAGTATGCGCCTACCTCGACTTCTGACAGGCACTTCCATTTTCCCATGGAGGATCAACCACTATAAGATTGAATCCACAGTCAGATTCAGCTGCATACAAGAATTTTCTGCATTAGATTTCTCTGATTCACATCCATTTGTATATATTTATCATTTTACTAAAAGTATTGTAACGTATTGTATTCGTGTTTTGGGAAAATTGCGTGTTGTCGTATTCGTACCCCATATACCATGTTCGTATCCATGCAAAATAGGCCCCCAAGAATCAAAATAAGATTTCCATACTTAGCACATACAGAAACAGGCTCAACAAATAAATTCAAGATCCACATACAACAATTACCAGGAATCAGGTTGTGAATCTTCATCAGGTCAGACTTCCACATGTTAATAGAACAAAGCATACAAAAATGTGTAAGAGAATAATGTGCATTGAAGAAGGGAAAGAAAAAAAGAGAAGAAAAGCACATTAGATAGATTTCAAGTGACTCTATAAGTATGAAAAGATAATTTAATGAATCTTAACATAAGAATCCCAACCAAAAATAAACTATGGATACAAAACTAAGGCAATTTATTTAAAAAGGAAGTATACCATGTAGAAGCAACTCTCTCGAGGTATTATATATTGACTGCTCAGAAACTCAGCCTCCACATCCTCATCAGTCTCATTGGCAACCAGGTTATCAAATACTGAAAGCACCGTTTTTTCACTGTCTTGAACAACTGAGGAACCTGAAAGCCGGTAAAAAAGCAAAAGGCATCAGAATCTGAAAGGCTGAATTTCAAGAGGTACAACTGGTAAAAGTAAACCAACATCATAATGTAGCAGTGAATGATGCAGAAACTTAATATACAAAATATAATTGTAACTTGCAAATGCTTTTACGCGCAAATTAACAACACCACTGGCCATCAGCAGAGATTATTCTTTCACTTCATGACAGGTTACATACTTGCATTGATACTGTCATTTTGGGCTATTACATCACCATCTCAAAATCCCACTAGTTTTCAGTTATACATCAGCTCTTCTAGTCGCAGCAAAAATAAGGTTTAACCATATTCTGTCCTTTGTTTTGCATCCAACTCATAGAGACTAGTCATTTTGTCTTAGTTTTATTTACTTTAAGAAGACAAGTATTGGTTTTGTTAACTTAACTATGAAGATGTGAACAAAATTTAGGAAAGCTAAGTTAAGATCTTCTATTTCACTATTAATTCCTTTTAGAGAATCCACCAAAACTATTGTCTCCAAAATGTAGGGCATATATCTTAATTGAATAACAAAGAAAGCAGTTATATTTCAGGCACACAAATGACAAACCCATACTTTGAAGTACTACTGTCCTCTCCATTTGATCAGAGAAAGTTTAACACAGAGTGACACTAGAAAGTAGGAGCCTGTAACAATGGCTATGGAAATCCTTTGTTCTTAGCAATCTGATAAAAGTAATCACCAATAAACAACATCTGAATGCTCAGAGAACTGAAACTAACTAATAATTTAAGGCAATCCTAGAAGACTATGACTTGAAAATCGCTAAAGTCTAAACTAAGCTAAACATCCACATTATACTCCAATCAAACAAGTAACAGGTGAACTTTATATTTCCAAAAAAAAAAATATCAAGAAAAGAAATCTAAAGCACATATTTTTGTCAGCTAAACCAACGTTCCAACCTCCAACATTACTGGGTTTCTTGTTATGATGGAAATGAAGAGCTATCTCATACAGAGGAGCTTGCCAGACCCGCCCAAGCTCAACAAAAGACTGTTCAGTAACAGAGGATAAGTCTTCGCTACATTCTGTAGAACAACAGCCATCACTCCTCAGACTGCACAAAACATTTAAAAGATCAGTAGCTCCAAGTAAAGATTCATGTGCCTTCACTAACAAAGGCCTGACTTCCTGCAAGGCATTAAAACGAAAGACACAATCACTCATTGAGAAACCATCACACACCACAAAGCTCTGTTTTTTCAATGTAACAACATGAAAATTTCAGCTTTTTATGCATACCTGGTGGCGTTGATCGGCGACCTGTTCTCGTTCGTTGAGAGTGTGAGTTTTCTTCTCTTTGCGCTTTCGTTTCCTTGAAATTGAAGAAACCCTAAGTTGCTGGTCAGGGCGATTGGGCTCGAAGGAACGAGAGTAGTACGAGGAAGGAGAAACCCTAAAACGGGTATAGGGGAGGTTGAGGACTCGAACTGGGTCTATGAAAATGGAGTTTGAGCTTTCCAATCGATAAATTCCGGAATTGAAGAAGATGGATAGCTTGTCGCTGATCGTTTTCGACTCCTCCATTGCTACAGCTCCACTGTCCGTAGTGACGTCAGTGATGTACTCTGTTCTGGGTCAAGTTTCCGGGTCAAATAGAAAATGGACTAAGTTTGGATTCATATTTGAACCCTGTTATTTTTTTTGGGATTGAGCCATTGAGTATTACTGCTACAAGCCAAGTTTTATTTATAAGGCATGAATCGCTCCGCTCTCACCAATTTACTTAGACGAGTATGAGTGAAATTTAACGAGGTGATTTATCTTAAGCCACAAAATGTTTGACTTAGTTTCCTACTTTTCTTATTCTCCATTTCTTTTATTTTTTATTTTTTATTGTATTAAACTTAGTCAAATAGAAAATTGATTGGATTTGAGACTCTATTAGAGTTGACAATTTGGGTCATAACATGCTACACGACACGAAATAAACGTGTTTAGATTAAAAAAAATTATTCTTGACCACACCTTTTTCCAGCATTCCCGAACTCCTACACGGGAGGAACAAGCGGTTTGCCAACTCTTGATCAGTCTTACACCAAAAATACAAATTAGTAACATTTCACCTTACGTGCCACAAAATTAGAAATCATTATAATACATCTGACCACTCTATAGATGTAGCAAAAAGTCTAAGCGGGTTCATTAATTCTCTCGAACGTTGTGAAGAAGGCTTGAGGGCTCATCTTCGTATTTTGCACTTGCGGGTGAATTTGTGTGGTTTGTTTGCAAACGAATATGCAAACGATTACTACTAGTGATGACTTGCTGGCCCGCCAATGCCATTACAATGTGAACGGGCATTGCCTGAAACTCACACAAGCTGACTGAGTACACTCAGTCACCCACTGTTACCGGAATAACAACCAATGCCCAACTGTTTTGGGACACGTACCCGTCCGTCACCATACAATGGTCACTACTTTTTGGTCAATGATTCGACACTGAAACTTCCTAGAAACAGAAGAGGACGAGGATATTGGGCCCCACTCGAGCGAACGAGATTGCATAAGACAATCCAATGATATAACGCCACGTAGCAGACTAGTAGCGAACGTAAGCAAATAATTCGACGGTGACGACGACCACAATCACATTTTTGGTTAACTGTGTGCGCGGCAACAAATAACCAACCATGGTTACTTGGTTAGTGTATTACAGTTACAGGTGCTCAAAAACCGGACCGGACCGGTCCCTCGTCTATAAATATCAAGGCAAGGTTGGTCCTTTTTTGAGTAGCCATTAAGCAACAGAGCTGTGAAGACTGAAGAGCAGAGTAGAGAGCCATCTTTGGCTCATCACTCACTGGTTCTTGGTTCGTCTCCCATTCTCAGGTGAGACCTCATCTCCAATGGTCTTATTTGCTTTTTTTTTTTATTATTATTCATTTTTAGCTCTGTTTGTTTTATTATCTCCCTGTTTGTTTCTCGAGAAAACGAAGGAAAAGAGAAGAAAGAAAGTGGATAATGATCGAAATTGGTTTTTGTTTTGTTTTGTTCTGATGATGGTATTCGTAAATTTAGTGTACTTTTATCACTGCATTTCCAGAAACTCTGTGTTTTCAGCATGGATATGACACAGAGCTGGTCCTATACTTTAATGTTGATAATCAAATTTAGATATTTTTTTTGTACTCACTCTGTACTAGAATGAGTGCCTCTTTATCTACAATGTATGCCCTAGTTTGTTAAACAAAGCTATATCTAATAGAATTAAGGAATTGTACACTCATTTCATTATGTTTCTTCAAATTGCTAGCTGGGATTTGAATTCCTGAAAACAACAATTGGGTTCTGCTTAGAATCAGTCATAACTCATAAGATTCTTGTTTGAAAATGTCTTCACATGAGGTTGTGTTCATTCTTTATTGTTAGAATGAATTCAATGTTTGGTTGATTAATTAATAGCTGACAAAGCTGTGGTCAAAGGTCTTGTTCAATTTTCTCATTAATAGATAGTTTGATAATGATAATAAAAAATAATTCTAAATCATGTTATGATGCCATGGATTTATTTTATTGTAAATAAAAGATCCTTTTATACCCATTTTGTAATGTAAACTTGCGATCCTTATGCAGGTAAATGTGGATTCCCATTTTTCAGATTCTGATTTTCGAGGATGTGAATTGTGATTCAAGATCTACTTTTGTGTTGAATACACACACATGTAAACGAATAAGCAGATATAGAAGAATGCTGTAAATGGGAAATCTTAGTTGTAACTATGTTTGCAGTTTCTTTTAGTTACAATTAATGAATAGTTATTAGAGGATTATACATATCATTTACTAGTTTGAGATGTTTCTCTCACTTTGTTTCTGAATAGTTAACATCATCATATGTGGTATTTGAAATTCCTCAATTCATTTTCCAATTGACAGATTGAAGGACCACATTTACAGCCTGCTTTACTCAGAGACACTTAACAGAATTTGGTCAAGATTTTGTGTCCCCTTTATATTTGGTTACTATGTGTCCTCCAGCAGCTTCCCTGTCTAATGCTGTTAGTACTCAGTGTACTGATGAAGGGTTTTTTATGATTCTGTCAAGAATCACAAGTGGATCTCCTCTCCCAGAAAATGTGTGCACGGATGTGAATCCCTACCATTATTTACCCTCCAATTTGCCTGGTTAGTGTTACTTCATGTAAACAAATATTATAACCTAGTTGCTTTAACAATTCAACATTATTCGTGTTGATCTTCATACGTTGAACAATCTTATACTCCCTCTGTCGACCCACAATAATTGTACACTTTCCTTTCTTTCTTTTTTTTTTTTTTTTCTTTTTTTTTGTGAAGATTAAGGATGATATAGTTAGAGTTATGCTTTCCCCTTAAAACCTCGTGTTCTCTTGTTGTAGCAAACTCAAAGGGTTCTAACCAACTTATCTTTAGGATATTGTTGGTAATTCATACATAACTAACTAACCATAATAGAAAGTGTATAATTATTTTGGGAAGAATTTTGTAGAGAAAGTGGATGATTGTTTTGGGATGGAGGGAGTATTGTTTTTGTTTTTGCTCTGCCTTTTTTGCTTGCAGAACTTTATTCTTTGTTAAGTATCTTGCTTGAAATCGTGTTTTCCTTATTGAAATACACCATCAGTCCGAAAATGGGTGTCCTCTTTGTATTTAGTACGTGGATTATGAATGAATGACCTATAATATCCTTTAGAAGTTAGAAGGCCTAATTTAAACCACTTCAGTTTGTTACAATCAAGGCTCATGGGGTACATACAGGAAAATCAAACATCCATTGAGTCATTATTTATTTTTACGAAAAAGTGAATCAAGACATTCATTCTGAGACATATTAACTTCCATATATCACCGAGTCACAGCCGGATACAAGCTTTATGTCCTAATTTCTTTCAAGTCTTTTGCTAGAAGAGCCTTATACTAATTATTCCTATTTTCTGTTACCAAAGGTTTTTGTATTGTAAAGTTTATGTTGCATAGTGGTAGGGAAGGAGTTTTCTTTTCAAGGATTGTAGAAATGATATGCCACTAGAAGTGACTTGTGAATCTATGCTTTTATTAGGAAGCTTTTAATTCAAATAGGAGGAAATACCATTGACAACTTGTGAGTAGAAGAATACCTTTATTTGTTGCAAGACAATCTTTTTCCTCTTCTCTTACATATGTCAATACAATGTCAAATTTTCAGAATTAAAATGGAAGTATGCTCAGCTGGTCTTATATTTATGTGTAGCAAGTCAGGTATTCTAAACTGATAATTCATTCAAAACCATGATTACTATTTGTCTGTGGATCCAATAATGATGTTTGTTCTTGATGTGTATGCAACTTGCTATGACTGGTTTTGACAATTACTTCCACTCAATTATAGTATTTATTTGACGAAATGTATGTATGCATAAAAGTTGTAGCATGATATGGTTAGCTCGAGTCGCTTGACCCAATATAAGAAAGCTTAGCAAAATAGTTGGTGTGTGTAGGTGATGTTTGGTTCTTAATTTGGTCCAAAGATCAAGAGAGCAAAGATACAGAAGTTGGAGTCTGGAAGGCCAAAGGAGAGGCTTCTAAAATATTCTCAGACCGTTTGATCACTGTTTGGATGACAACTCTTGAGTTCTATGAAGGTCAAGCCCCTCATGGAAGGAAAATTGATTGGGTGATGCATGATTACACAATAAAAGAGCTTTGTGAAAGCAGCAAGGAAACGGTATTCTACAGAATCTTCATCCTTATTTATGATTAGCTAATGCTTTGCTTTCTTTCAATTATCAATCTAACCTAGCAGTCAACTTCCGGTTTGGTTGGACATGCAGGAAGTGGGAACCACCCTGTGCCGAGTCCTTTCTGGTGATGAGCAAAGTCCAAACCATATAAAGAAGCTGAAAATCTCTTCTTCTATGCTTGCTAGTGAAAATTGCATCCATCCATCATATATATCAAACGCTGACTACAATGCTGGAGCAAGTTCCACGAGCAAGTCCAATGTATGTCAACCTTGTCTCCTGGCTATATTCTCTGATTGTTGTAATATAATTTTTTCTTTCGCCATGGTGATGTGCTGCTGATTTAACTTATTGATTTGGTTATTTGATTGTTAGGATCTGAAATAGGAGACAATTCTGACGTAGGACCCAAAAAAAATGCACTGATATCTTTGGGATATCTGAAACATAACCAAAATACCCCGGTATTGCAAAATTAAAAATCAAGTGCATCTAGGCTAAATATCTTTTGTTAGCCACGACTCAGAATTAATGCCTTTGGAGCATTAAATATCCATCATGGAATTTGAAACTATCATGGTTTGAGATTATTAACTTTGTAAACCTCTAGTATGGCAAGAACCTTATATGCATTATGTTTTTGTGACGTTAGAGTTGGTCAGAAAGTCATTGATCTCCATAGTTTTGCTTCCTTTTTTTGCCAGTGTAGGAGGATAGCATCGTCTTTGATCTTGAGTTGAGGCTTGTTATACTTTTGTAGGTGGACAAAGATAACAAGACCGGAAACACAGCTGTAACAGGGAGAGTTGTGAATGATCCTCTCCAAAACCTGCCTAACAATAATTATTTTTCTAGAGGTGACTACTTAGAATTGCTCGATCTGGATATGCCAGCTTCACCTTCTTCGTGCTCAGAAATCTCAAGTTGCTTGACCATGTCCTCAGATGAATGTTTTGACTCATTGGCTTTGTTGCAAGAACTGGAGCCTGAAAATAACCATGCTGTGGTGCCAGAGGATACCGGTTTGAAGTTCAGCATTTCTACATCACTAAAACCAACTGAGGTGGTCATGTCCCCAGCAACTTCAGGTACATCAATTGATTCGTCCTTGTTTTTGCTTCTTCATTTAAGCTTGTTATTGGAAGAACACACTAATTTAGTGAATTTACACTGCAGGGCCTCTTGTTATGAGCATGGGAGGAAACAAGTCACAAAGAATCGTCCATGACGACGCAGCTTCATCATCCAGCTCCCGTACAGGTGAAGAAAAAAAGAGTGGTTCTGGTTGTGGCAAAAAGAAAAAGCTCACCAAGTATCTGTGCTTCATCCCATGTTAGCTCAAGAGGTATCAAAGTGAAATGAAGTCTAGTACTATATATATATATATATTCAGCTGACTATAAATAAGTTATAAATCCTATGAAGTTAATGTAGGAGATGATTTGTATTTGAGGCTCACCAGCTGTAAATTTCTGAGCATTTGAGGATTGAATACCACTTTTGCATAGTAAAAGCTTGTTCTTGTTGGTAGTAAAATGATATATAACATGCATTTTCAGGTTATATATGATGAACAAGTCCATGTGTGTCTGGTTTTGAAGTCAAGAACCCACAAAAGGAACCATGTAACATGTTTCAAGCCCTGTAGAGCAGTACCTAGCCTGGCCTCATTTGTCATTTTCATGCCTATGTACACATTTAATTGTCCATTAATTCTTGCGCACCGACCTTTCTCTCCTTTGGTGATGACTTGTTTTCTTTTCTGAGAACAATACATATATAGTAATGCTCACATAAGATATGATCATTGCCCATAGCAACATAACCATACTTACTTTTGTCTTTTGACGACATCTTACCAAAATGTCTCCGACTCCTGTTTAGAGCTGACAATTCATACGTGTTGTTGTGGTCATGGTTATTTGGGATTTTTCAACTCTAATGTATGCGAAACACAACACGCTCATTTTTCGTCGTGTTTGTGTCATGTCTGGTGTTACGACACAAGTTGCCACCTCTACTCCTACTTACAACAATGCACTGTTACTGTTGCTGATACTGCCACAACCCTCTTACTCACAACAAATTGGCACTTGTATTCCATGTTTTGTGTCAACTCACACCGAGACATAAAGCTAGAGAGTGGGTGCAGTGAACCCTCAAATTAAATTGTTAAATATTAGCAGAAATTGGCTCCATCGGTCTTATTCTTAACAGTAACTTTGTCTTATAAGGAAAATTAAAAGTAATTTAGTGAGTGACTAGAATAGAATGACAAAGAAGAGGATGACTTTTATCTGGTCGCCACGTAAAAGACAAAATCACACACCACCCTAATTATTATTATTAATTTCTCTTATAATCCTGTTTATCACACACACACACAAAAATTGAGTTTTTTTATCGGATTTTTTTTTAGTTCTTTTAGCGGAAATGAAACTTCATTTCAAAGGGACAAATCCAATCCGATACAGGAAGCAAAAACACAACTAGACAAAACAAAACTAAAAGTCCGAGAAACTAAAGCAACAACGACCAACAAGAAAAGAAAACAAAAACTAAAAAACAACCCTGTGGGACACCGACTAAGGGAATAAAACCATCCCTAAACCAACTACACCGTGTGACCAGGTGTTACCCGGATCAGCAAGCCGAGAGCCGTGACCCTAGCCTGTCCTACCGATGCCATACAAAGTCAGACTTTCCTCACAACTGAATCG
>JAYMTH010003128.1:0-11353 GCA_036897465.1 Pelargonium australe | reverse complement strand
AATATAGGGTATATCAGTTAACTGATATAAAGTTACATCAATTAAACTAATTAATAAGGTGATGACACTTCATTTAAAATCATGGATCCGGACTGATCACTCCGCTCCCACAAATTCACTTGGGTGGGTACAAGTGATTTTAAATGAGGTGTCATCACCTCATTAGCTTTGTTAAGTTGCAACCGATATACATTTTACCCTTTAACTATAACCTTTTTTACTCATTTTGATTGTTGACCCTTAATTTAAAATCCATGCATGATCATGATCATCTTTTATTGGATATTTGAAGTCAAATTTGAAAGAGCAAATGTAAAAATCAATATTGAAAACTACCCATGGAATGATTGTTCTTACTCCATTGTCACTAAAATGAAGTAATACTACTTTTCATTTCTTCTTCTTTTTATGTCTATCAACATCTAGTTGAATTTAGGAATATATTTAATTTCATTTTGATAATGTAATTAATTGTTTATATATATTGTTTTCAATGAGTAGCTAATTTGATTTTTGACTCAATATTCATATTTATTTTCTTCAAATGGACCCTCAAAACTATGTTATTTTGTTTCAGCTGATTGATTCAATATGTACCAAACGAATATGTAATTCCTCATTAATTAATACTAAAAAGTTTATGTCACTTTTGCAAATTGCATTAGTAAGATAGTCAAATAAACACGTATTCTTGATTACGCAGACGTCAATGTGATGGAGAATACGAAAAAGACCATATATAGGAAGCACATGGATCAAAGATAAACATTTATTTCCAACACAGTAAGAGTTCAATATTAAGAATGTTGGATGGAAACAAAATTGAGAAGGACGTGAATTTCTACCCCAAGAGAATGAAGCAAGAAAGCAATAAAAATTAATATTATGTTGGGTTGTTGTAGTGAGATGGAAGAGAGAGAAGAACACCATTGATGTGACAATACTATTCGATTTAAGTCGATCAAACATTTATATTTAGAATTTTTTTATTCGATTTGATTTGAACCGATCCGAAATAAAGAGGTGACCCAAAACCCCGACACGCAGAACCTAGTAATATGTGTATTAATTGAAAGATACTATAAATGATGTAATATATTTAACGTATGCGTCACATTTTATGCAAATTAGGTTAGTAAGATCACCAAGTAAGCAAATATCGTTTACATGGACGTTAATGCGATAGAGATGACGAAAAAGACTGAATATAAGAAGCACATGGATCGAGGATAAACATATATATTTATCCAACCATAAAGTTTTTTTTTTTTTTTTTTTTTGGGTTTTGGGTTTTGGTTAGATCATTTTGTAAGTTGTTTTTGCTATTCACAATTGTTTATTTTCTACTTCTCTTTGATGGGTTTGGTTGAATTTTGATGAGTTGGAACTTTCTACTTTACTTGATTTCACTGTCAATTTTGTAGAGTTGCTGGTGTTGGATGAATTGTGAGTTTTGCTTCTCTTGGAGTTGTTATTTGGTTGATATTTGTTTTATTTTTCTGTTTATATGTTATGTAATTATATATGTACATGTATGCCATATTTTTTTTCACATGTTTTCTCTAAAAATCATTAATATCAAAAGATAATATTTGTGAAAATTGCAATTGCATTTTGCATATACTATTAGTGATTTTTATCATTTTTTTACATATACTATTAACGATTTTATCATTTAATAAAAGATGTACATATTTGTAGTAAGCCTTCTACCAAATGCGAACAAAACAAATAGCTATTTGGTTAAATAATATCAAACTATACCCAAACGACTAAATAATTGGATACCCAACTTTTTTTCAATCGATGACACAAAGAGGTTGAAGTTGGTTTTGTGACAATTCCAAATACCCTTTTACCTTATGTTTAATCATTTATTCGTAATTTCTCTTTTGTTTTTTTTTTCTTGATATATCTTTCAATCTTCTTTCTTAAGTTACATAATTCTCTATAATTGTGTAGAGAGTGATATATGGTATGTCGATCAAGGAATTGATATTCTATGAAGCTGCAAACGATGAGGTTGATTGGACGAAGACAATAGTACACTACACATTCATGCCTCTAGGGATTGTAGTTTATTTTTCTACATTTTAGCAATTTTTTTATTATTGTACAAATTTGACAATTTTATTTTATTTATAAGTTAATATGTTTGGAGAAACATTTAATTCTAATACTTTTTGCAACTTGTTGTGTTTGTTGGTTCAAATTTGTCAATTTTAAGATTCAATAGCATGATGAAAATGTAAAGTGTGAAATTTGGATTAGGAGATTTACATTGTATATATGCGTGAATTTTTTTTTCGATCGATTATGTATGAATGAGTTAAATCTATATTAACTAATTATCTAAACAAATAAACAACTTCTTTTTTTTATCTAACTAGTTTTTTTACCCAGCAGTCCTATTTAATTTTTATATTAATGGCTTTTACATTGACATTGTTTGATTTAGTATTCGTTCAATCTCTCGAGTATAAATATATATGGTAAATAATATAGACAATGATATATAAAATTACAACAGTAAAAACAACATATATTATGAATCACATTAAGATGGGAAAAAAATAAATAACAAAGTATAGGAAAAATTAAATTGACATACAAAGGAAACATAACCTTCAATTAATGGCTTTTTCGGTTCATTTTTGAAAATAAACTAATGGAGCTATGCACTGGAGAACAAAATCAAATATGAAAGAAATATTAATCATTGTTTATGTTTTTCTAAGGGGTAAAATGGAGTGGGTCGACTCATTTAAGTTTATGTGAGTCAAACATCAATACTACATAGTTTTGAGTTAGTGTTCAATTAATGAATAACTAAAATTACGTAGTTTTGTGAATTTCAGAAAATTAAAGTTAATGTTTCATTATCAAAATGAAGGAAAATGTAGCAGTCACCACCCATGTTTTCTCTGATCATCCTGTGTCTGCACCATATTGTCTAACCTTTGAGAATTGGGAGTGAATTTTATGCTCATATATATCCTTATTTGAAGCAACTTTGTCATGGTGGAAACAATTAAACTTTGATGTGGAGTATTTGTTATTTAAAATCTCATATAAGTACACTATGAAACATTAAAAATCAATGCCATCATTTTCTTCACTGGAATTTCGTAATAAAATGAATCAATATTCACATAGCTATTTTTTTTTGTCCAGAAGCTAAGTATATATGATTATAGTTAAGTGTTGCACATATGGAATTAAGGATTTGAAACACAAATAAATGAAAATGTAGTTAATAGGTAGTAAAATAATTCGGCTACCGCCATTGCTTGAAAGAAAATGTCTAAAGGAATAGAAATATCTTAATTAAAATTGTATGTGGTACAAATACAACCTTATAAGATATATATTGACCAAGGCATGATGGGCCAAGCGGTTGATACGCTTTGGATTTTCTTTGAGGTCTCAGGTTCAAGCCTCATTGCCGACAGTATGGGGAGGAATTTATGGGTTTAAGGGAACTAACCCCTAACAGGGTGACACACCCCCGCTTATCAAAAAAAGAAGATATATATTGATATTTTCATATTATTGTTGATAAATCTAGATTCAAACAAAGAATTGGAAGATATATTATTAAAATTTTATTTAAATAAAAACCAATTATGTTGATAAGTTTGAAAATGAATAATTATCTATTAGTATGATTTTAATTTTGATGATTTAATTTATTAATTTTAAATTATAAATTAGTGACACATGTCACTTAATTAGAATATCAATGGAATAATATGAAGTGACACTTGACACACAATGGGGACATGACTCCTCTTTAATATATATATATATTAGATTGAGTTGACAATTAAGGTTTCATACCACACTCGATTAGAATGTTTTTTTTTTTCCTTTTTGGGTTTCAGTTAGAAATGATTGCGAGTTTCGGGTTCCACGTGTAAAATATACTTGCTAATGCGAATTTGTTTTACTCAACCCCACGATTAACTCCTAATATCATTTCGTTCATCGTTTATGAATATTAACATAAATATGACTTGGAATGAAAACAATGGACCGTTAAAATGGAAATGGAAGAGTTTTGATTTCATTTTTTTCTGACAAGTATATGATTTCTTTTTATCAACAAATTTTACTTTTAACAAATTTCACATATGGATTTGATTCACTAAATTTTACTTTACCAACATTTCAGATCCTACAATGTCATACACTGATCTCTCCCTAACAAAAACAAGTAGAAACGATAAAGAATTTATAGAACTTGACCGTTCTATATGGCTCACCTATTACTCTAATACTGTTTCCTGTTTACTCTGTCGATGACGACTCCGAAGCAGAGTCATCCATCGTTGAATTCGATATTGTCTCCAACTGGCTTCCGTTCTCACTGTCCGAAGCTCCGGCTTGCCGGTCTTCAACGGGTTGTTTCAAGAACCAATACATGATACTGGCAGTCAATGTAAGGATCATCTTTTGATTTACCTGAAAAGTTATACCATGTGATCGGAATTCAGGTACTCTTACAAGATTATGCAGATGATTGGAAAAGACCAAGTATCACACTGAAAATTTGTAATAACTCCCTTCGTACAAGTGAAAAAACTGATTCCAAAGTACCTGAGTTATGTCTTCGGGAAGCAAAAATATCGAACAACCAAGCTTCCTTGCAATACTGATAATGTAGGAGGCATTCATCGTTTTCTCGTCATCTACGGTGCATCCAAAGTTTGGGAAGACAATTCCCCAAAAAGTAAATAATGATCAAATTTATTGAAATATAAATGTTATAGTATACTGCCAGTAATTAAAAAAAATCAAGACTGTATGCTTCGAGGGAAGAAATTTATATGATACAGTATCATGCTCATAAGAAAGAGAACTTTGCCAACCACTATGACGCAAAATTGTATGGAAACAGAAAGACTGAACGAAGAACAAGAACAATTCAAAGAAATTGTGTATCTTTTGTTCTTGTTAATCAAATTAAAATCCAAAATATAACCAAAAAAGAGAACTAAGGACAAATATATATTCTAATTCTACCCCAACCTGAATCCAAATAGGAAATAAAAAGATTAAAAAAATTCACAAATATTGTCTGAACTCTGAAGACTGAAAAACACTCAAAAAGGCCTCTAAACAACCCCGGAATGGCCCAGGATGACGTGCATTATGTCACAGCTGAAATTTGGCCGAGGGCCAGTTTCAATCCCAACTCAATTTTGGCCAATTCTGAGCTCGTCACTCTTGTCTCCAGTTTCTAGGCCTATACTTGCATCATGCTCTTGACAGATATAGGATAAACTTGTATCAGCTGCAATGTCAAGACATTGCAGCTAACCCTCACGATATCGGGCAGTTAATGACAATTTCAGAAGTGACTGTAACTACTAAGGCCACACCAACAATGATACTGCTGTTGAAATATCCCACATTGAAAGTGAGTAGAGTTTGATATTGACTAATATGTTAAGACCCTTCACTTAACAGCTTAAGCTTTTAAGGTTGAAGTAAAATTGAATATGATATCAGAGATAGTTTGGCTTTGGTATGCTGTTGTCTGTTTGTGTTGCCTCCCCGTGTAATTCTTGGTCCAAGATAACGCATGCACATGAGAGGAAGCATTGAAGTATCCCACATTGGAAGTGCGCAGAGTTTGAGGCCACTTGATATGCTAATTGAGCTCTCCACTTAATAACTTAAAACTTTTAAGGGTGGAGTAAGTTTAACAGATGCGATAATCTAATACTTGATCGTATGAGAATTGAGATCTAGCCTTTGAAAGCACATGAGTGTCAATCCCTCTAAGAGAAAAAACAGGATTCAATGCCTATCAAAAAGGTTTCAATGCCTAATAAGGAAATAAATAATATGAGAACCAAGTCTTGATAGCACAAAATCAAATCATGCAAAAACTATAGCACATGATGAAAACAAACAAACTATGAAGAAAAAAAAGAGGTATTGAAAATAATACATGAGATTAAAAGTAAGCATACCAGTTACTCCTTTTGTAACAAGACTCCAATTGACAACTCTTGGCTGCACAGCACTAAGCAGATCAAGGAAAAAGATACCATCGGACAAACTTCTATCCTGAAAATTGAATTAGTTATAAAGGTTGAGCTAAACAGTTACTGTTCTTAAGAACTTGGATACAAACGTCACCAGTATTCTCAGTTTCAATGAATCTTCAACATGTATTGCCTGAGAACTGCAAACTGACTCTAATTTTGCTCAATCAAAAAATTCTAAAAACTATTACTTAACACAAGGCTGGTAAAATCAGCAATTTGGCTCTCTGTCCGCTCAATAGAGAAGTACAAGTATACCAGGCAACAATCATTATGTATATGAACTCATCCTACCAATTAGGCCCAGAATTAAATCCTGTAAAATCTATTACCAAGCCGTCGTAGCAGAAACTATTCATACTATGAAAGGATACCAATTATAGACATGATACCTTGAAACTATCCATTCGACTTTGCCCACCCGCGTTGCTCACTTTGGAGTTGGCCCATTCTAGAATATCAGCATCAGTGATTTCCTTCCCATGGGAATGGAATCTCAAGTTTTTTAAGAGTTGGAGCATATTAAATCTCATCAATTGCCATAAATAAGCTGACAAGAAAAGAGAAAAACTGATGTCAAGGCAGCAGCTAAAACTTCAATGAAGCATCTTAAAATGCCTCGCAACAAGATACCGAGTACTAGTGACAAATGTGACATAGAGAACATACCTAATATTAATTTTTTATTTCCCTGAACAATATCATTTCCTGCAACATTAACCAGTGAAAACTTTAATTGTTTCCCTATTTTCACAACTTGGTTACAGTTTTCTACTTTTTTGAAAGGCATTTTAATCGGGGGCTTGTTTGCAATTTTCCAATTAACAATCCCTGGTGACACCTTATCAAGGGTCTCTAGAAGTATCCACCTGCAGAGGAGCAGAAATTTCATTTCAGCACCAGAAAATGAACGGAAATATCAATTGAATTCATTTATGAACAGATCTTAAATCTGAAACTGCATTTGGTGGCAAGCCATAACAAAATATGAACATAACTCCGAAGTAACACAATATATCTATCTTACTAAATATGAAAATGATAATTTGTTTGTACTTTGACCAGGGAAGGGGACATCAGAACGACAGAACTTATAGACCAAGACAGAATGGTATTCAAGTAATAAATTTTACTCAATCCATAACTGTTTTTATAGAATATATAAGACATACAAGTATTGAAGTATATAAGCAGTGCTTACCCATTTCTAAGATCCTCAAAGACATTATCAATACTAGCTGAATTCCCAAGACTGTTGATCCAAAAGCGAAATGTACTCTCTTCTCTAGAGGTTTGGGAGTCATCTGGTAAAGTTTCAAGGAAAGATATCTGTTTCGTTTCAGTTGAGAGGCCATTCCTGGACAGAAGAATGAAAAGTAGATTCACATCTTTTACCATTTACCTCATTACATAGCATAAAAGGTAAAACAGGCAACCAAGTATAAATCACTGATTTTAGTTCACAAACTTAACATATATTATATGATCTAGAGCTAGCAACTTTCTAAACTGAATACATGTCGAAAGATAAAAATAAAGCATGTAAAAACTTGGGAGCAGAAACTTCAATATGATTTAACATGACAAGCTAGTTTTTGTGCCTTGGTTCAAGTGGTATAATGGCAGCGCTGTAGGTAATGGATGTGGCTCTAGAAATGGTCAGAGAGGAATATTTTGTGGAGACTAATGGTGGACATGTGGAAGCAATCATACCTATGTTTTATCACTGCAGTTGGTATCATAAAGAAACAAAAGGTATCTTGATGACGACAGGATTGCAGGTGCCATGATGACATACTAGTGAGTGGTGAGATTGGCTTCCCTATATCTTAGAGAACTCCGTTACATTTTACTTATGCAAAATGTTTGAAGATATTATATAATTTATATTCCAACTGAACTTAATAAAAAAATAAAAAATTATCCTTGGCGAAGGTAAACAAACACATACAAGAGGAAGAGGAGAGAGCAAGGATAAGCCTAATTCAATTTAGCGCTGGCAATGCATTAAATTTTCACTTCAGTGTTCGCTAAGATTACAGCTTTTATTACTCTCCATATTTTTAGATTTCACTTACTGCCACACCATATGTGTTGAAATATACAAACAACTTGAACTCCACTTAAATTTTCAAAAACATGAGGTGTATGGAAATATTCAGCCATACTCTTAATGGCTATTGATCGATGATCAGTGGTTGATTAGTTTGAAAGCTACTAATAGTCCATCCAAAATCAATGAAATCAAACAATGAAAGATATCCTAGTTTTGCTTCAGTACACACTAGAAGAATGTGTGCTCAGATTTAAGGATGATGAATATTCAAAGATATTCCTAATAATTTAAAACTCCAAAAGTATCCATCTTTGCTATTAAAAACAAAAATCTTACCTGTGCTGGAAAATATGTGCTACAAAAGCCAGGTTAAGATTTGGGGAACCTTCTACAATATCTTTTGCAGTTAAATATCTCTTGCAACCCATTTTATCAGCATGCTCAAGAATTAACTTTGCTCTTTGTAATAGATCTTTTACAGTCAACGTATTTGGGTTACTGTGCTCCGGAGCAAGAACATTTAAAAGGTGAGCATAAGCCTCCCCATCCTGCAGATCAAACATATGACAATGACATCTAAATGCAACACGATATTGGGCTAAATGATTGCTTTTTCATCATTAGCATACATGATGATGAATGTTAATAACAACCAACAAAATTTCAAAGAAAAAGATGTAGAGAGCTTAACAGAGAATAAAATTTTAAAGTTCAATAGTATAAAAAAATGCACCGAAAAAATGAACCGACAAAAATAAATTATATGTGAGTGTAGAATATGTTTTCTGAGTCCAGTGGAGGATATGATAATTTTTCATCATTAATCATTATCCTTTAAATTGTGTAATGTGAAATATGAAATTGTCAATAAATAATTAAACTAAAGTATTTTGGCTTCATAATGTCTGTGCTTTACAATCTTAGATGTTAGAACAATTCTTACATAAATATATGTAAACTACATTCAGACATCAGAGTCCAACCGAAGAGCAAAATATGAAACCCCAATCATGCGAAACATGATGGAGCTCTTCCAGAGACCAAAACTCATAACAAATAGCTAAAATGAGGTCATAAACTGAAATTTAGCTCTCACTTACCTTCACATCAGACGAGAAGTTGGTGACTATTTTCTTGTATTCTGATTTTTTCAGTTGGAAGTTCATCCATCTCAATAATATCTTCTCTGGTGGTAGACTCATCAACTCTTCCATATCCTGTTGTATTATGGTTTTACAATAAAAAAAGGTCCATTAGATGTTAGCTAGATTTGTCACTGTAAAGACCCTTTTGAAATTGTTCATGGAACCCAAACTTATAGTTAAGAGAACAGATCTTTACCTGACTATCATCAACCAACTCCACCAACTGAGGTGTTTTCTTCAAGTTGAGGTCTGCCAATAGTTGTATCTAATAAGAGAATCAATGAGATGGAGAGGGTCAATCTTCAGATATATGTACACACACGTTCTATCCCCTTTAGAGTTTCAAAATGTGTGAGAATCCATAGAAAAATCAAAGTGGATAACCATATTCTTACCTTAATGATCTGGGAAATGACTCCAAGCACAAGATGCCGCTGAAAATGAGAATACAGAGGAAATTATTCTTACTGTTAACTAGAATTGAAAAGCAAGCAAATGAATCAGTATCATGAAAACAAGTAATTCAACTAAATCTACTGTCCAAGAGATTGAGAGTAATAAGCTCCATCATTTGCAAAATAATTTATGATAATGATTCAAATCTCTAACAAATCTTTTGGTAGAATATGGGATAGCTTGTAATGTATGCATACCCTTCCTTCAATAAAATCTTGGGTCCCTATATTTACAACAGTACATCCAATAGCTTTGGCAGAGTTGAGGCAAAGTGTGTGGTTTTCATTCCTTTCCCATGGGTTAAGCACCCTCTTAGTATTGATGGCTCGTTCATCAATTGTGCCAGGAACTGCCACATTGATAAGCTTACTGCATGAAAAAGAAGAATGATCAATGACCAACATGTTAGCACAACAGATAAACAGCAACAAGGGATAAATGATCAATCACCAGAGAAGCACCCCATCCTTAACAATCTCAAACAGATCGTTAGTGGAAGGATCAATAGGCAGGTAATTCTTCAAGAATCCATCTTCTCGAAGGTAGTGATTAATATGTGCAACATAAGATGCCTTCTCGGGTTCACTGATCGTGTGGAGCAGTGTGGTGGTTGCATTCTTAAGAAATGCAGACGAGTTCTTAGCAGCACTTCCAGTTCTGGCACTTACATGAGCCTGGAGTTCCAAACAAACCTGCAACGAATTTACCACAACAATTTCAATCCTTACACTAATCAATCAAAAGTCAAAACCCTTTCCAACAGAATCAAAATGGTTTAAAAAATGTCTTTAATGGACCTTCATGGTGTGTTTGGGAACCAACATTTCATTTGAAATGTTGTATTTGAGCCAAATGAGGTGTTTGGGAACTCCAAGAATTTGGATTTAGCATTCAAAACATGCATTAAAACATGAGATTTCAAATGACAGCTCTTACCCTGTCATTTGAAATTCTTTGATTTCCCAAACATTATATTTGTATATGAAATACAACATTTCAAATCCAAAATTTCAAATGAGTAATTTCAAATCAATCCCTATTACCAAAAGCAACCTTAAAAGTTAATTTGAGTTTAGTTAGATAAGCTCTTTGAAGCTTAGATCAGCCTATTGATGTTAGCAAACAAAGGAGAACCGATCAAATTAAGAAGTAGCAGAAGATGAATGAAAAATGGAATCAAAGTCGAAATTCAGAACTGACCCTGAGAAAGAACTCGAAATCAACGGCATCATCCATCATGTTGGGGTACAGCTCTCGAATAAAGGAAGCTCTCTCCTCCTCGGTGAGACTCTCTCCGATCACCTTCAATCTGGACATCTTAGCCGGCAAGTCGCCGACGGTGAGCGGCCCACTCTCCCTCCTCAAGGCCAAGAACTGCACCACCAAAATATCAGAAAATTCACAGAATACGGAAAACAGCAAGGAAAAAGAGAAAAAGAAGAAGAAGATGGTACCTGTGACTTCAAGGTGCGAAGCTCGACCTGTGTGAACTGGTTCTGAAGCCATGGATCTGAAACAAGAATTCCAACATAAGCGGACATTGAATATGAGAATTGCGACGATCTCTGCTCTGTGTTTGTGCTGTGAATCAGATTTGATTTGAGAAACAAAATGGGATTGTGATGATGAGTGGGAGCGTC
>JAYMTH010003127.1:0-11354 GCA_036897465.1 Pelargonium australe | reverse complement strand
TTTCTTTGGTGTTTGGTCCTCGCAGGTGACAGGTGACAGGAAGACCAAGCTACGTGGACAATCGAAAGACTTGAGACTTAGAACTTTCTAGGAAACCTTAGCGTACGTGGACATGAAGACTACCACCTCGACATCCAAGTGTGATTTCCTTTGACCCCGGTCAAAACAGCCGCATCACCAATAAATAAAAATCTCTTACACAGGTGGAACTAATGCTACCGAAAAAATCATAACTCTTCTTAATAAACAAATACATGACAAGTGGCACATGAGCACCCCCATCACCTTCATTTCACGATGACGAAAAGGCGGCTTCAAAGACACGCGCCTGAAGTGCATAGCACACGCTCGTGACTTGTGCCCAAAGCACAAGCTTGATGTGTGCGCCCAAAGATGTACGCCAGAAGTGCATAGCCAATGTCCTCGAAAATGAAGCATTCAGTCGTCAAGGGAGTTTAACAAAGATCTCGGGATCAAAAGAAGACAATCGGGACATGCATGCCGAGAGGAGCGGACCGACGAAGCCAAAATTGTTAAATTAATCCTTATTAGTGAATGTCGCGGCAGGCTTCTTCTTTGCGGTGGGCTCGAGCGCGGATGATGAATGACCATGACAAAATAGCAATGAAATTATTGAATCTTGTCGCGACGAGCTCAAATGCGGAGGCTAAACGACCAAACCAAGATATAGAGTCCTGAAAATTAATCTCGTCTTGTAGAGTTTGAGCACGAAAAATGAACGGACAAGCCAAGGTAGCCAGAACAATGGACCTCGTAGCGACGAGAGGCATAGTTTCGTCCCAATTCATCTTTCGGTCATTTATTTGCATCCAAGATCTTTCCGAGTTCTAATGATAGCCCGCGACACTTGAAAAACATGTGGGAAAACTCAAAACACACCCTCGATTCGTCTAGAAGGTTGCTATCATTATAAGCCGGCATTCTTGAAACCCTAATATATAAGCCTAGAATTTTTGGTGTGATTGTTGAATTTCAAAATTTGAAGGTTATTTTTCGGTTGAACCAATTTGATATTGCCATTAGTGTCATTTAGATGTTTCTAGGTAGTAATAAATCATGGCCCAACATGATTGTCTACCTATAGGCTTTCCTCTAACCAAACAAAAGAGAACCTATTCATCAAAACTAATTAATTTTATTTTCCTTTCTAATTTATATGCAAAAGTGGAGTAAATCCGCAAACACACACACATGTAAACTAAGACCCAATCTACGTAAAGCTCTCTAGAAGTAGCAATTGAGCATGCACATTCCACGTAGACTAGTCCATTAATCTCCTAGTCTTTTGGAGGTTGTTGTGTGCTTTTATACAAATGTAAAAGTGAAGAACCCTAGCTAGATCGATCGAGCTTAACAAAAAATGGCAGAAACAACAAAGGATAGCATTAGCATGGCCACAGTAGCCGAATTGGCGCCAGTTACTGCAGAGAGGAGAATCAGAAATGATCTGGAGGCCAAGCTTCCCAAACCCTGTACGTAATTAATTAGTCATTATATTATTTATCATAACTGCAAGTTTTTAATTATCATTATATATTTTGAATGATTTTGATAATTAAACAATAATACAGATATGGCTAGGGCTCTAATAGCACCAGATACAGAACATGTGAATGGCTCTGCAGGCCACAAGCACCGAAACATGACTGTGCTTCAACAGCATGTCGCTTTCTTTGATATTAACAACGATGGCATCATCTACCCTCGAGAAACTATTAAAGGTAACGTTTATATGTAGCTATATATAATGTCCTTTCGAGATTAGTGGCCGAGACTCATTCAAAACACAAAAGAAATGAATCCAGACGTGCGGGTGCTAGCTCTTGACCTAAAAATTTATTAGGGCGGTTATGAGTGGCACATGTAGCATTCTGACTTATTGTACAATTACATTATGCATAAAAAACTTACGCACTTAGATTTTTTCATGCGAGAATGCTTGCAGACGACCTTTTGAGTTGAAAATAGAGTTGACAATTTGAATATAGTTTTCGGACATTCGAAATTTCTATCCACATTTTTTTACAGATTTTAGTTTCATAAAATAAACTCGATCGGTCAATCTTAGTCTTAGGTTGAGTCGGACAAATTCGCGTATGCTGCATATTTTACATGTAAATCTCATATTAAGCATGTTCAATACAAAACCCAAATTAATTATCAGCTCTAGTTGAAGTAAACATGTAAAGTATATAACAAAATTGGAACACATTAATTAATTAACTCAGTTTGTTATGCTACAAATTGCTACAATTATATCTTAATTGGATACATATATATATATATACCCGCATGCAGGATTCAGAGCAATTGGCTTTAATGCAGTTGCATCTTTCCTTTGTGCTATCTTTCTTCATGCAGCTATAAGCTATGCTACTTCACCAGTAAGTCATCTCTAAGCACAATATATGTTTTCGTTATATATTTGTGTTTTCTTAGCAATCACTACGCAAAAAACTCGTGACAGAAATTTATGAATTTCAATTATAAAATATAATTGGTGATAGAACTGTAACTTAATATTTCTATCATTGTTTGGATTGTCACAAATAGTTGTGACAGAAATTTGCATCACAAATGTGTGTTTGTGACGAAAATTTCTATCACAAATGTGTGTGACGAAAAATATGATTTATATCACAATTTGTGACAAAATTGTGACGAAAACTTTGTCTCACAAATTCATGTCCGAGTTTGCAACTTTCTTTGTAGTGAATGTCATAGTGCAACAAAAAATTTATTCCGGCTACAACCAGAATCCAATATAGTATTGTTTCTTGAATTATCAGCTCTAATTCAACGCTAAGTTACAACTTTAAGAAACTTTTGTAGCGTACGTTCTTCAACGACGTCATTTTGGTTGTTACATTTTAGAATGTTATGGTTTAACACTCCTAGATTAATTTTCTTTTTCTTCTTCACAAGCATATTAATGCATTACTTGGGGTTTTACTTTTTTATTCCTATAATGATCCTTGTTTTTTTGTTTACTTTCTAATTCATGTTGATGCATCAATTTTGATTTGGTCAAATGGACGGCAATAGGGTTGGTTGTCGTCTTGTCCACGAGTTAAGAAATTTTCCTAAGAATGTTTCAAGTTCAAATCTCAAGTGAGCTTTGCTTTCTGGATCTCAAACTTTTGACATGTGCAAGCAACACACCAAAAATGAAGAGCTAGGATGTGATTTTGGGAAACCCTCTTGAGTGTGAGGGTAAAATCTCGACCCGAAATTACAATAGCTAAAGAGAGTTCTAGAGAGAATGTAGGGAGAAGTCAAATGTAATTGTGTAGATCACATTTTATTGTTTTACCAAGAGGGTGGTATTTATACTTACTATACCTATATTCTTTATATGTTAACGCGTGCTTGGCCGTTGGCAAGGGGGGTCCGCTTTAGGCCCTCTTGAATATTGGGTTCTAGCTTCTTGAATGCATTGTTCACGGGTGTCGGGCGAGTCTGAGAGTTCTCACACATTCCTCTTATGTTGATGAGAGTATCAAAGACTCGAAAAGCCTTTACTCCTCGAGGTAGCATCCAAGGGTTTTGAGAATATCGGTTTACCACAATAGTTGTCAGGTGAGTTGAAATATCTACGAGATGACTCAAGGACGAGATTTTATCTTCCACCTATGTTCAGTAGGTGTATTGGTATTCTTTGAACCTTCGAAAGTGTCACGACATGAAGAAATCAGCCAAACGGGAAAATAGACAACACAACTTGTTTCGCAACCAAAAATCCTTGTGTCGCGACATAACTAATGTCATGGGTGAACTTATGTTGCTACATGGAAATTGTCATAGGAACACTTGTGTCACGATATGAGTCTAGATGAGCATTCAAATAGTCATTGCAAATAGTCGGTTTGGTCCAGGAGAGGTGGCATTCAAGGGTTCAAGTCTCATGACATGAGATAAGTTCTACAACCGTGTGGATGTCATTTGGGTTCAAGTCTCCTAATTGAGTAGATCTTCCTCAAACCCTCAAAAGTGTTTAGAGTGAAACATAATAGAGTGAATGGTGAATCAGGTAGAAACTTAGATGTGTCGCGAAATAAAAGTCTTGTGTCGTGATACAAGTGTTGCCATCAGTGCAATTGTGTTGAGAAATGGAATTCCATTTCACGATATGGATGTTGCCATTGTCACACTCGTTTCAAGACATAGGATTTTGTGTCACGACACGAGTCCGTCTGAGACTCTGAGTGGTTGGTTGAATTTGGGAGAGGCAACATTTGAGGGGAAAAGTCTCTTGAACATAAGATGAGTTTTAGGTTGTGTGTCTGATTTTTAGGCATACTTATTTGGGATCACTCATATGACCTGCTCTTTGGGCACAAGTCTTTGGACGCATGTTATTGGTATGCGCTTTTGAAGAAAGTCTTGTAGTCGTGGGACGAGGATCACATGGCGCTCGAGATCCATGTTTCATGTTTTAAATTTCAATTTTATTTAAGACATATATACATCATTTAGTATCTTCCACTCCAAACGAATTTGATTTATTAGTATAGAGACACTGTTGTTGTACTCTTGTCATCGTTCACATTCTTGTGACTCAATTCTTATTTTTTTTGTCTTTGTAATTTATCTTCCAAGGATGGCCACGGGATTTCTTGGATTTTCTAATTCCAAGAGGAGGTTGAATTTCTCTTGAGTGTGAAACAAAGTATTGAGTGAAGGCTCGTCGAAGGGAGGCTTGAAGAGGGTCATTTTTCGTATCGAACGGTGCTATTTGAGGAAAGCTTGAAGGGGTGCGGATTCTTTGACACGTAAACCATATTTTGAATTTTTTATATTTTAAGAGTATCCTATTGGGGAAGGAAGTTACTAAGTCGATGAAGGTGACCCAAAGAGGCTTGTGCAAGTGAGGTGATGAAGTTTCGTGTAATGAGTCCCGAAAAGGCTTGTGGGGGCAAGGTGACAGAGAGTCATGAACGGAGACCCATGGAGAATCCTCTCTTATTTTTATAATTATTGCATTGATACATGTTTTTACATTTAGGGACAAGTTTTTACGAATCCATGCACTCTTGGGCGACGACGATTGCACCTTTGTTTTTAAAGTTGATTTATGCTTATAAGGGAATTGTGATCAAATTTGGCGGGTGATAATAACATATACCTTCTAGGGCATGGCTATCGAACATATAGAGAGAATTGATACATGCCTTTGGGGTATGGAAATCGGATCTCCTTGGTGGAGTTGATTCTCACCTTCAGGGATATGACGATCAAATGTTTTTGGTAGAGTTGATCCATATCTTCAGAGCATGGCTATCGAACTTCCTTGGAGGAGGTTATCCATATGACTATCGAACTTCCTTGGAGGAGGTTATACATGCCTTCAGGGCTTAGCTAGTGACTTTGGGATCTTAGTGGCCTTCTTCTAATTGGTGGTGTGAGAGCTCCCCACAATTTGGTCGATGGGGGTATTGGTGGTGCTTATAGTAGAAAGAAGCCATGTCATGGGTGCGATCTTTGTATCAAATAGAAGCTCATGAATTGTGATGGTGGGGATATGTTTTATGTGGAGAAGGTGTGCTTACATGAGATCTCTCCTTTTTTGCATCAAGTGTTAGACATGAGTAGGTGGCGGAGGTGGATCTTGCACCATGTATGTTGAGGGATCGGTGGGGGCCGCGATAGACAAGATCACAAGCATGGAAGCGCTTATTTGTTCAATGAAAATCCACATAATGGTGTTTAGTCCGTTAAAACGGTAGCCACACCTTGAGGATGCATAATGATCGATGTGACTAAGAACTTTTCTGCCATGCAAGTGACATTCCTTTGACAACGGTGAAGATGGTTTTGGAGGTTGAACGGGCCTTAGAGAATACTTTCGTTAACTTCATTTATTATCTCCACTTCTTTGCTCATGAGACGATCCACTATTCCTCATCGATGAGGAGGATGTATTACAAATCATTCTCGGAAATATAATCAATTGATGTGTATGTTTTGATTTGATCAAATCAAGTACATTAGATTAACTTTTCGTCTTATCCACATGTTAAAGAAACTTTCTAAGTGTTTGTTCTATGTCAAAAATCCACTTGAGTTTCAATTTCTGGTCATCGAAATTGTGACATGCGCTAGAAAACACACAAAAAATTAAAACTTAAGATGTGATTTTAGGACACTACCTCGGGCGTGTAAGTAAGATCTCGTCCGAAAATCACAAGAGTTAGAGAGATTTCTATAGAAAGACTCTAGGGAGAGAATCAATAAAATGCAACAATGTGGAATCACTTATTTTATCAAGAGAAAGATATTTATACTCACTACCAATATTCGCCATGTATTGACGCGTGATTGGTCGTTAGCTTGGTAGGGTCCGCTTTGGCTCTCTTGAACCTTGGGCTCTAACTCCTAAGACTCACCGTCTAAGTGCATCGGGAAAGTATAAGGAGGCGATTTGAGTTTGATTTGACTATTTTTTTTTCAAGTCCAAAATCAAGGTATGATACGGTGTCGTTCTATGTCTTCTTTTTTAAAGTCAAGGTCAAGGTGTGTTATGGGCACTAGTCAATGTCATAGTTAAGGTCCAAGGTCCGACTTCAAGTCTTTCTTCGTATCTATGACTTCAGCAACTCAAGTCCTGGATAATTCTGCGCAAGGTAGCGCACTGTTAATTTGAATCCCATGAGTGATCCCAGAAAACAGCCTCCGGTGTGAGAATGAGAATCCCACACAAACAGTTTATAGAAACTCGAGACTGAACCGGTGCTCCGTGGTCCGTTCAAAAAGTGAACAACGCACGAAGAACGCGATGAACACTCGAAGAACATGAAGAACAAGTAGAGAGAGTTCACTCCAACTAGAGGTTCACTCCAAGTGGAGGTTCACTCCAAGTGGAGGTTCAACCCAAGTGAGGAGTTTTCCTTTAACACGGACCTCTTTGAGGGCGGAACTCTTAAAGTGCGAAAACGATGTATGAGAGTCGGCGAAACTAGGCTAGCGTGTATGCGAGTTATCTTGGACCAAGGCAAGCTCACACGCGAACTACCTCGGGCCAAGGCCTACTTGCACGCGGGCTACCTCGGACATTAGCTAGCTCGCATGTGAGTTTCCACGTGACTTCTCTAGGTCCTTCACTGAATTCGTCTTCGGGTTCTCAGGCCTTCCTTGGCCCAGGTTGACTCCCTTTGACCGGTCCACCGTGATACGCGTCACTTGGTCATTGGCCGATTAAATCTTGATTTTTTGTGCTGAATCAGTTGCCCCCCACTTCGAGCGGGTTTTGATTTATCGCAATCGCGATGGAATGACGTATGAAGGCGATGACCACTTTCTCAACTTTTCCTTCCGAGTTGTATTCTCGTCAACTTTGCGGGGAAACCCACTGTAGTCAATTTCTTGGAAGGTTGAACTTTCTCAGACATCGATTTTTCTTGGGGCGTTAGGCCATTCAGGGTGTAGATTACTTTCGAGCGAGGAAAATTTGAGCAGGTAGACTTGGAGCATGGCAAGTTTGAGTGAGGAAAATTAGGAGCCTGGAAAATTTGGAGCGCATGACGAATTTCGAGCGAGACAAATTTGTTGCGAGGAGAGGCGTGGTAATGAGGATGAACAACAAGGACTCGCAGGGGCGAGGAGCGCAAGCACATGACATTTTTCAACACTTAGAAATTTTTGGAGAATCTCTCTTGGATTGACTCTCTTACCGAGCTTTTGCATTTAGGAAATTTTTGGGGAAGACAAGACTTCATGACTTGATGGAGACGAGACTTCTGGGAGGTAACATTTTCATAATTTGGTGGAGACGAGGCTCCATGACTTGGTGGAGGCGAGGCTCTTGGAGATGAGGCTCCATGACTTGGTGGAGGCGAGGCTCTTGGAGACGAGGCTCCATAACTTAGTAGAGACGAGGCTCTATAAATTGGTGGAGACGAGGCTCCATGATTTGGGGGAGGCAAGGCTCCATGATTTAGGGGATGCAAGGGTCCTGGAGACGAGGCTCCATAACTTGGTGGAGGCGAGGCTCCCCGACTTAGTGGAGACAAGGCTCCTGGTGCGAGGCTCCATAACTTAGTGGAGGCGAGGCTCCTAGAGATGATGCTCAATGACTTGGTGGAGGCGAGGCTCTTGGAGACGAGGCTCTATGATTTGGTGGAGGCGAGGTTCCATAACTTGGTGGAGGCTAGCTAGGCTTTTAGAGACGAGGCTCCCTGACTTGGTGGAGGCAAGGCTCCTGGAAACGAGGCTCCATAACTTGGTGGAGGCTAGGCTTCTAGAGACGAGGCTACATAACTTGGTGGAGGCTAGGCTCCTAGATACAAGGCTCCCTAACTTAGTGGAGACAAGGCTTCTGGAGACGAGGCTCCATAACTTCTTGGAGGTGAGGCTCTGAAACATTTGTGGAGACAAGGCTCCGAACTTTTGTGGAGGCGAGACTCCGAAACTTTTATGGAGGCAAGGCTCCGAAACTTTTGTGGAGGCGAGGCTCCAAAACTTTGGTGGAGTCGAGGCTCCAACACTTTTATGGAGGCGAGGCTCCAAAACTTTGGTGGAGGCAAGGCTCCCAAAAATTTTGTGGGGGCAAGACTCCCAAAACTTTTATGGAGGCGAGGCCCCAAAACTTTTGTGGAGGCGAGACTCCATAACTTTGGTGGAGGCGAGGCTCCATAACTTTGGTGGAGGCAAGGCTCCAAGAACTTTTGTGGAGGCGAGGCTCCCAGAACTTTTGTGGAGATGAGGCTCCAAAACTTTTGTGGAGGCGAGGCCCCAAAACTTTTTGTGGAGGCGAGGCTCCGAAAATTTTGTGAAGGCGAGACTCCAATATTTTGGTGGAGGTGAAGCTCCAAAACATTTGTGGAGGCGCGGCTCCAAATATTTTGTGGACTTTTGTGGAGGCGAGGCTCCAAATTTTTTGTGGAGGTGAGACTCCATAAATTTTGTGGAGGCGAGGCTCCAAAACTTTGTGGAGGCGAGGCTCCAAAACTTTTGTGAAGGCAAGGATCCAAAACTTGTTAGCGATGTTCCGCAGAGGCATGTTCTTTCATCCACAAATGCTGAATGTAGAGCCAACCTACTCCTTTTGTTGAGAGTTTACTTGGCCTCTACAATGTATGGTGAGGGCAAGTTCCCTAACCAAGTCCTTGAGTGATGTCCCTTCAAGGAATGCCCCCTCAGCCGAAAACGAGCATAGAACCGATCTACTACCCTCTAAGGAGATTACTCGGCCTCTATGAGGTGTGATGAGGGAGGGTTTCTCATCGCAATTTAGCTCTTGTCAGCGTTGCCAAGTGATCGAGGACTGGTGGAGACGAGCCTCCATAAATTGGTGGAGACGAAGCTCCTAGAGGCGAGGCTCCGTAAATTGGTGGAGACGAAGCTCCTAGAGGCAAGGCTCCATAAATTGGTGGAGGCGAGGCTCTATGACTTGGTGGAGGAGAGGCTTCATAACTTGATGAGTTTTTCATTGTATACACGTTACATGGGTAAAAAGTAAATTTCGTTATTTCATCAAGTCGAGTTACAAAGTTTGCTTAACTCTAGCTCTCACTAGCTTTCCTAGAGCTCTCTCCATTCTAGTCTTCTTCATAGGCCATTTTCTTTCCCTTGTGGTCAAATTTAGCCTTGAATTGTAGCAACTTTACCTTGGCAAAAAGGTCTTCTACCAACCGCTTGAGGATGAAACAGTCTTCAATATCATGACCCAGACATTTGTGGAGAACACAATACTACTCCACCTCTTTTACTTTGTACTCTTCCTCAGGAACGAATGACCATTTTATGTTTTTTGTTCTCTCTGTATTGTTGAAGACTTCCCCATAGCTAACTGTCAGTAGAGTGTAACTGACCTCAGCTCTGTTGGTGTACAGGAGTTTGTTGCGAGTGTTATTAGGTTTTCTACTTCTTTTGTCTTTATCCCTCTGTTCCTTGCTGCCATGCGCAGTTAGTTGCTTTCGGAGCTTCTGAACCTCTTCCTAGAGAAGAATGATGATATGGTTAGCTGCAGTGGTTGCAATTTTCATTCCTGGGATCGGCGTAGCTTGCCCCCCAGTCACTCGTCGATCTTGAAATTGCTTCAACCTTCTGGCCCTCCTATTCATTGTTGGAACATAGTTCTCAACCGCCAGACCCTGTTGTCCCATCATTCCTCCCCTTTCATGAAGGTTTGGAACCGGTGGAGCTTGTCCTCCCCCCTGAGTTGCTCCAGACCCATTGTAGTAATGGCGGTTGGTGGATTGACTGGTGGAGCGGTTGTTGTGACTGTCACTCTATTGGTTGTCAAGTAGGTGGCCAACATCGCACCTATGAATTGGTTTGACACTGTCTTCATCATTTCAGGCGTCATCGTGATCGTCATTGTAGCTGGTTGTGGAATGGCGACCAGTGTATGGGCATTAGAAGAACCAGTAATGTTTTTCTTGTCATTGACTCTCTTCTTATTCAGCTTTGCCCTCAAATCTTCTTGTTGGGTTGAGGCTTCAGAAACTTCCGTGTGGATTGTCAAATGTCGCCTTGACTAGTGATTGTCTCTACTCCTACGAGAGGTAGCAGTCTTCTACTGATTTGGGCTATGTTTGCTATTGGATTGTTGAGGAGCACCCCTTCCACACCCTTTCTGGATGGTGACCACGGCTTGGATAGCACTAGTAGCATTTCCCTGGTCATGGGTCATTTTTCTTTCCAACTCTTGTCTCATGTCCCCCTTATGAGTAGGGGTAACATGGATATCTGCTCTGATAGTCAAACTTCACCTAAAGTGGCGAATGTCTCTGCTCCTGTGAGAGGTAACAGTCTTCTGATGGTTAGGATTCTATTTGTCACTTGATGAGTGAGCAACTCCCTTTCCATGTATTTTTCCTCCTTCCATTGTGATTTCCAGCGGTGTTTGGAAAGCGGCTTTCAAATGTTCCCGGCAATGGAACCAATTGATTGGACTATTTTTTCCAAATCCAAAATCAAGGTCTGATACAGGGTCATTCTATGTCTTTTTTTCTAAAGTCAAGGTCAATGTGTGTTCCGGGTACCAGTCAAGGACCGAGTTAGGGTCCAAGGTCCAAGTTCAGGTCTTTCTTCGTATCTATGACTTCAGCTACTCAGGTCCTGGATAATTCTGCGCAAGGTAGTGGCACTGTTAAGCTGAATCCCATGAGTGATACCAGGAAATAGCCTCCGGTGTGAGAATTAGAAACCCACAAAGTTAAGAAAGCACGAAAAATGCGATGAACACTCGAAAAACACGAAGAACACGTAAAGAGAGTTTTCGGTTCGATATTATGAGTGCTCAAATGATAAAACGTCTGACCTTTTTATGGGAGGCTTCGGAGCCGTATTTATAGGTTTGACTTACCAGCCGTGGCTTGACCTTTCATCTT
>JAYMTH010003126.1:0-11355 GCA_036897465.1 Pelargonium australe | reverse complement strand
TTTTTTGCACAGCTTCACAATAAAGCTCTTCAAGCCCCTGGGAGGGCAATTTCTGCTGCAATTTTGCGATTGAAGGTATGTATTCTACGTAACCAAATGAAGTTGATTTATCACATTTCAAGCATATTCTTAGCCCACTAGATCTATAGATGTAGAGAACTCAATAATAGTATCAGGAAAACCTCTTCACTTCTCTTCAACGTTAATGAATGTGGGCCTTTATTCATGCAAGTTACTCAGTGACATAGTGTACCATTACAGCAATCACAAGATTGTTTGGGAATGTGAATAGCAACATTAAAAGTGACCAACCGGATTGAAATTGCTACGGCTTTTGGACTATGTAATCCAATAGTATCATTATGTGTTGGAGACTTGGAGATGGTAAGACTAGTAGTCTCAACGGGAGTAGGATATTGATAACATGATGGTAGATAGATCTTTTTTGTTAGTCAAGACCTATAACTGAAGTTGGCTTATTCTACTTGGCTCTAGCTTGTTTGGCTCCATCTTGGATTAGCATAGGTTATTAGATAACATGTTGGAGACTTGATAACATGATGGTAGATAGATCTTTTTTGTTAGTTAAGACCTATAACTGAAGTTGGCTTATTCTACTTGGTTCTAGCTTGTTTGGCTCCATCTTGGATTAGCATAGGTTATTAGATGTGTTAATATCCTTTAGTCTCATGTAGATGTTAGGATGAGATGTGCACCTAATACACATTATGCCCTTTTTGGTTTCTGTCAGCTGATTTGGCATCTGAAGTATACACATAATTCGTTTTTCAGGATAAACTAGATGATTCGGCATACAAGATCTTGACAGATTATCAAACTGCTACAGTCACCGTTTTGGCGTTGATGTCTGCTGCTACTGGTGATGTGAGTTATATCAAGTGCTACTTGCTTCTCATATTCTTTATACTTGTCGTGGATAGATTTCTGATATTAATATCACTGATTATTTACATTGACCCTTCCGGTATGGTCAGGTGCAAGATTGTTCATCCGATAGAATTTTGAGCAAAAGGGAACTTCTGGATAACCAAATGCCAGCGCTGAGAGGTTTGGTCTTGAATACTTCACAATCTTGACTTACATGGAAATACAGAATCGGACTTTACCAACTTCCAAAAGAAGCTTATAATGAGAAAGGGTACAAAACAGTAATATACATTAGGTTAGGGAATAGAGTACAGGGGACCAAAACCAGGCCCTGGCTGGGTGAAGTGAAGTTGTAGATAACCTTGTTGAGGTCGAGCCCTTGCATTGCATGTTGAGTCCAAAATTAGAAACTGCACGCTTGATGTTTGGGACTGCCCATTGCATGATGAGTCAAAAGTTTAGGACTACGAAGGTTCATCTGTTGGTTTTGCTTGTTTGCGTTGTGACCCATAATAAATAATTTTAGCTTCATTCGATCAATTTTTTTAATGTTATTTTTAGGAGTAACTTTACATAATTTCTTTGAATTATAAGTTTTTCCTCTGTCAAGTACTCTAATTTATTTTTCACAATATTAACTCCTCGCACTTTCAAAATATCAAACTGTCAGTTAAGTTTAACATAATATACCCTCTAACTCGTCATATACTCTAGAAACTTCTTGCGAGGGAGTGTTGTCCTCTTTGGTGCCCTCTTGGCATATTGTGGGACCTAAGTGTTGAGGTCTGCCTAGAGTAGAGGAGCTTTTCTTGGAACCCCTTGATACTGCCTTGTGCTACCAACTGATGGTTGCCTAAGTGAGGGGCGCAATAGTCGAAAGATGGGTGAGGAGTTAGTGAACTTGTTTTCGACTGATGGCACAATGTTACAGCAAGCAGATGAGGTCGAAGCACAATTGGTGAAACGGGGCAACATAGCACCAATGGAGCAATGAATTGAGGAAATGCTGTGGCATGAGTTCTGAGATTGAAGCAACGCAAAGGACAATAGAACAATGGATCAACTGTGTGAGTCGATATCGGATGAAACGGAGCACCAAGGGAGCAGGTGCGATGTCTCGACATGGGTTCTAAGGACGTGACACCAAGGGAGCAATAAAGTAGAAGGTCGAGACGTGACTTAGATCTTTCGGGCATGAATTGCTGGACGCCAGTGGACAAGCTGTTGGGCAGTCTGGCTCGCGTCTGCTCAGAAAAGCTTTTCTGTTTGGGTCTCCGCCGACATTGAGGTGTTTTTCATTTATAGTCTAATGGAAAAACTCCACGTAATCCAAAGTCATTATGTTTCTCTTCTTTTTTAAACACGACATACCACAGAAATAATGTCAAAAAATTGTTCAAAATCAACTAAAAAAATGAAACAAACTGAAAATTTACACACAAAATTACAAAATAAAAACAGTTTTAAATACACACAAACAGATCATCAGAAACACACCAAAGCATAGCCTATTTTAATGCTCTGCAATTCACCTGCCACAACAATACAGACTCCACAAAACAGAGGCAAGAGAGACCTGTGTACCTGGCTCAGCTATACATTACTTCTAAATGAAAACAATAGCTCTCTAGAGCTTATTGCTGCCATGACAATGACGTACAAATACTTCCAAGAAAAACAAAAAAAAATCTAGGGTGGTTTCTTCCAAAAACAACCCAGGTCGAATCCCATACAATCATGCATTTCGATCAATAGCAATCCATTTCTCAATATATTGATAATAAGTTTAACAGAAAAGTTTATAGTTTCTTCCCATTACTTGACCGCTCTAAGTTCATATTAGGTATAAACCCAGCTACTAAAAAGTCCAGAAGCTGAATAATTTATGTGCATTATATATTCACATGAATGGTAGAATGAAATGGATGATTACCACAACAGGCTCAATACAGCTATTGGTTACAATTGCCAATTTGAAATAAGATTAATGGTGCCAACTCACCTACTGCTTGAAACGGCTCTGATACGCTACAACTTTACATTGTAAATGGACAATGTTAGTGCTGAGGTAAAGCTGGTCTCTTTTCCAACATGTCGTAATGGACGACGAAGTTATCCTGCACCCATAAACATACTTGCAGTAAGGAGGCTTAAAATTAGGATGAGAATTGCCAAGATTTGTGTAAATGAGATCTGCACATACCTTGCGGATTGTTTCAAACATGTTTGGATCGAAACAGTGATACGATCCTCTTTCATAGGTGTTTGTCTTCACAAGTGGCTCCACATTGGGGACTCTTATCAACCACGTTCGAAGCTCTTTGTGATAGAACCAGCCCCTATTGTAACTGCAAACATAACAAACGAACATGGGTTTTTAAATAAATAAAAAATTAAACAGTACTTGAAGTAAACTGGTGTTTGCAGAAAAGAAAGCCGGGATGTCATAATAACAAGAATGAAACTTAGTTCATCCGGATCCAAGAACATACAGTTCATTTGCTGCACATAATTGAGCTTCGTCCTTTGGCATGCTGCAAATTTCAAATATAAGAGATATATGAGTTTTAACATCTTAAAAGTTGTGGATAGCAACAAGAGCAACAGAGACCCAACAAGCACACAAACCCGTAAAATATATAGAACAATGTTTCCACAGTGAACTTTGAAAAGTACCCTTGCTGCAGCCATCCAAAAGAGAGATCAGACTTGGAAAGTGGAAACAACTAATTAATAGACACGGGAAATAAAACAACAATAAAATAAAGAAAATACAGCATCTTACATGAAGAGCAGGCGGTTGTTTTGCATAATAACATTGTGGCACAGTAAACTCTGGGTCACCCTTAGCTGGCTCGTCAGACCATGGAGAACCAAATGTCTTGTGGAGATTTTCAGCTGAATTCAAATTTAACCCAAGTGTTGTCAGATCAATTCCAAGTGCAAGAGAAGTGAGGTCAGGATCACTCATTCTTATGACACTTAGTAAACCAAGCAAGCCGAATGGGTCCGAAGCAGACTGAGCTGCCTGCACAGGTTTCATGCCCGGATCCCTATACGATTGATTTGCAGACGACATTTGTTGCAGGCGGAACTGAGATTGGTTCTGGTGTTGATATTGCTGGATTAGTTGATCATATGAACCCATATTGGTAACTGTGTTCGGAGAATTTAGAGGCCTCAATCCAATCCCAGGTGGCCCGCTAGTCTGAACCAAAATCAGAAGTGCAATAATTAGAATGCTTGAATTCATTTCTTAAGACAAAAATGACATACAAAATGAATCTAAATGACAAAAAAGATAGCAACATTAATCTTTCAGCAGAAAAATAGCCATAAATCTCATCGCATTTGACATGAGATGAATGTATAAATAATTATTGATGTAACTTCACTTTATTACAAAAACAAACTAGTTGCACACAGTAACTCCATTCTAAGAAACATATTTGTGCTTTCAAGACCCATATTAAGAAAAGAAAATTGCATACTCGTGGTAGATAGAAATGCAAGCTACCATTTGATACACCCAATAACACGCCCAATTTCCATACCTGTGAATGATAAGACGATTGTGAAGATTGGAACATATCTGAGCCATGTAGATGGAGAAGATCCTGATTATTGACAGATGAAAAGGAAGCACCACTACTGACAGATGGGGAATGTTGCTGCTGTTGCCGATGGGAGGAATATGTTCCCGCCAAGTTAAATCCAGCAGATCTCCCCATCTGCACCTTAAAGCATATGAAATATATAAGAATGACTTGTAATTAAGCATATTAAACAATTTTTTTGGTTGATATATCTATAAAAAGGTAGTCTCACAGAGAAGTGCTGGGATTGCATCATTGACATAGCATTGTCGTGAAGCTGCTCTTTTTGATGAATATCCATGCTATAGTCACCATTTCCACCTAAAAAAGATAACAGAAATATGGTCAACAACACATCAGGAATGCTGCAATCCAACTTACAAGCGCCTTTTTGTTTTATCAATACACAGTATTCACTGCACAGCATAGAATTATAAACAGGCAGCTCATATGTTAAATAGGTGCTCAAAGTAAACAAGTTCAAAAATAAGTGCTATGAATTATAAAACAGATTAGCCAAATCAGGATTCATTGTGGCTATTTTGGGACACCAGATAGAAAAAATAGCACTATAGTTAGCATTATATGTTACTTGATGCTACAGTTGGATAGAATATAACTCTCGACTCTTGAGATATGTTATATTTTACAAATATTTTTCTTTTCTAAATGATGTGGGACCCATGTGGACCTACCCCCAGATAGACTATCATAGCAATTCACCCCCATGGTCCAAAGACCCCCTATTCCTCGTGAGATCACCAGTCAAATCCAAGGATGATTCACACCCCAATCAGTACACCTACCAGATGAACACATTCCCCCTCCCCACTGGGCTAACTGGGGTGGGGTATCCCATTGCTTGATACTATAAAGGTACATAAATTTCAAAACCAACATTTCGTATCTTAAATATTCCCCAATCAACTACAGAAGAAGACATTTTCCAAATAAACGAGAATTTCCAAACAAATCAGCATGGAGCCTTGTATGAACAATGAACAGCTAGTAATTGACATGAAATACATAATCTAGGTGAGTTTGTAGACATGCACACACCTTTAAATCCTGGCCCCGGTAAAGCTGGAAAATCTTCATTTTGGATGCTGAACTCTTGGTTTTGTTGAACAATGGGACCAAGACCTTGCTTTCGAAGTGAACCTGAAAATTTGTTCTTTGCATTACATTCCCAACTAATGAGACAATGGAAGAAAAGAATTCTCATAAAGCAAAGTTCGAAGAGATTTATAATAGTACCCAGCTGTCCTTGAGGCCCGCCAGCAGAACTAGGACGACTTGTCAACTGAGGGAAATCATTATTAATGTCAAAAGGAGAGCTGTCATTGGAGTTTGCATCATTCAACATTCCCATATTACTTAGATTGTTAACAGCTTGGATGTGGTTTTGAGAAAGTGGAGCCCCAGAAGGATAGGAACTTCCTAACATAGACAATACCTGCGGAGATCCTGAGCCCAACAAGTGCCATTAAACAAATATATCTTACAAGTATGATATAGAAAGAAACAATTCAACGCCAATAATGATAACTTTCTATGACAATACATATAATCTTGATCAACAACACAGACACAAATATGATCAAAGCAATGATAACAGAAGAGAACATCATATTCCTATATTAAGTACCGCACACTGTAAGATGATACAATGTTAGCATTCAAACATACATATAAAAAATAAAAACTAGGATTCTCTAGAAACCAAAAGGTTATATAGTAACTTCTATGGACTTTGAATTATATATAACCAACATCCCTATCAGAGAACTAAGAGAACACATGGCTCATGATGTGGAAAAAAGTTCTAAATCATTGAGAGTATCTAACAATCAATGAAGCATTAATTTGTACGCAGAAGCATGATTCGTTAATTTTTACAATATAAAAAATATATATAGAAATCGGCCACTAAAGTTTTTAATTAAAAATATACATTTTATATGCAACAAATTATATGAACTTATAATTTCCAACTATAGAAAGTTAAATTTAATGACAAACATGTCATCTAAAAATCAAGGTTGTCTTCATTACAAACTAAATACAATAATAGTTGCAATCAACTTTATTTTCAACATTTTATGTTATTAGTAATTACAAAACAATAACAACAGTAGTTCAAATTAAACAAAGAAGTAAAACCATTTCGATGTCATTTATATTCAATATTATTTTGAAATGATAAAGAGAATTTGACCATTCGTACCCGACGCGATGCGCCGCAAAAATTGTGAATCGGTGCTTCATACATGTACCACATAGGTATGAATTGAGTTATAAGGAAAGAGGCAAAACATTAGCATTCTCAACAATAAAACTAATCTAAATCTTAAATAGAATGTGTATATATATCCTTGTTTTGCTTCTCAATAAATTTTCAAACTTCAACCAACGTAAACAAAATTCTCAACTAAGTTATTAACACTTCGAATCTTAGTAACCACAGATCGGTCCTTAGGGAGTGATTTGCGTTCCGGAACGTTCATTCCAGATCGCAGAATGGCTATCCAAAACGCTATAGTCGGCGATCCAGAAGGATTAAAAGAACTGACCTTCATTGTCTGATACGATATAGGAAGACGATCCACTGCTTGAAGAAGAGGATGAAACGGCGCTTAGAAGGAAAATGAAAGATGTGGCTCTTTTATATGCTGCGAGCCGCAGTGTGTTTTAGGTTTAGGGTTACTCGGTTATGTTGTTTCTAGAAGAATACACAATAATATATTTTATTATTAAAATTACAATTTATTTTTTTCATTTTGATATCATTTAGAGAATTAATTGCTTACCTAGTTAACATTTTTTATTATAAGAATTTAAACAATGGATTATTATACTTAGTTAATTATTAATAATGTTCTATTCTATAAATAGTGTTATTTTGCTCTGCATTAAGCATTCCACATTCCAAATATATGCTTTCGTTCTGAATTCAATGTTCGGAATAAGCCTACCCCTAAAAAACCACATTCCGCAACACCTAACAATAACATTATTCATTCCCTTTTCCGCTGTTCTAGGTAACTATGCACATTTATCATATTCTACTCTAAACAATGCAAACTCAATCTATAACACTTGCTCAAACAAATCAACAATTATATTGTCTTGTAATACCATAACAGTAGAAAATATTCAACTAGTAAAAATAGCCAGAAATGAAATACATACATATATCGGTACCAAAAGAGCATATTGTACCTTGAGGAAGCACACCACTCATCAATCGATTTTGTCCTTGAACACTTAAACTTCCAGATCCACCATTCCCGGATAAATTCAAACGAGAAGCAATACCTGGCATAGACAACCCTCCACCTGAGCTTATGCTCCTTCCAATGTTACCCCCACCAACCATATTTCCCATAGAACTTGTGATTCGAGAACCTCCATTACCCAGAATTTGGGACACACCACCCAAACCTGGACCAGCATTTCGGTTTCCAATTGCGGCTGAGGTAGGGAGAATCCCAGGAATTGAGCCTCCAACTCCATTTGTGCTACTACTAAATCCAGGATTTCCTACAACACTTATACTTCCTCTATTTGTAACTCCTGAATGTCCATGGGAGCTTCCATGAGATAACTGCAAAGTAAATTAACAAAAAAACTGACAATATTGTAGAACTAGGAGTAAACAAAAGTGAGAGAGTCCGATCAAAAAAAAAAAAAAAAAAGTGAGAGAGACTGACAGAAAAGATTAAGCTCTTGAGCTGCAGTCAGTCCTCTCAAACTACAAACATGATGTGAATATTATAACTACCTGGGAAAGAGCTACAGGGAGATTATTTGATGCAAATCGACCACTAGAAAGGCTTCCAGTAGGTTGTTGCACTCCACCTGAAGGAACATTGTTCATTGTGGAGTTTCTCGATGACAGAGTACCTGTCATGTTGGGGACATTAAAATTCCCATGAATGTTGTGCATTCCTGGGATATTACCTGAAAATAAAACCTTTATGCATTAATTATGACAAATATGTATTTGTGAAACTTCAGCAACAATTACGCACCACTGTGATGAAAAACAGGAGAGGCTGCACCAGACTGCCCTGAGAAAGAAGTAGCAAAAGAACGCCCAGAGCTGTCCGGAAGATTTGATGTTGACCCGTTGACAGACGACTGCAAAAAGAAATGACGTCACATTTCATAATAAGCAGAAACCAGACACCCAAAAACAAAAGTAATAATTATACGACCAAAACACGAAACACAAAAATTGACCAAAAGAATCAACTGAATGTTGATTGCATAACAAATCTATTTCCTAAATTTATCATAACTTCAACATGATTCCTAGGATGTAGAGAAGTGTTTTCAATTTGAAGGACTGCAATTAAAATCTAGTTTACAATAATTTCAAGCACGAGATATTTCCAGAGTAACCAGTACACCATATCAGCACCGTATTCCTTTTCACCATTAATATAAACCCACTTACACAGAACAAATGCTTACAAAAACTGCTGCATGGTGATGTACCCAAAAATCTACATATATGGACTAAGCATCAATAGTATGAACACATTCCACATTATAAACAAATTGAAAATAATAAGATAACACCGTATTCCAATGATTCGGTGATGATAATAACTAGACCCTCGGAAATTTATTTTAACCAAACATAAAGTATATCTACTATGGAAAAACTGCTTGCAACACACAGAATCACTTTCCATCAGAGCAAAGGAAAAAACAAAAACTTCATATCTAATGGATAGTCCAAAGCATCGAATGTTTGAACACATCATGTAAATACAAGAAAATAACTAATCATGATGATAACGAAATGTCAAGAAGTTAAATTTTGAGATTGTTGCTCATTGGAATAAATTATAAATAGGTGATAGACAATACATTTAATAACCCCGACATTGCAGATGAATCAAGAGATCATGCAAAAAATCATTCCTTGCTGAGAAGCAGCTTCTCCTTGTCTTGAGAATCAATTGATAAAAAAATGCAAATTCGAAAAAGCTTTGTCTCGAATATTCAACCTATAGCCTGAAAGGGGATAGCGTGATTGTAAGAGATTTATCCAGACATGAAAAGAGGCAGAAGTAAGCAGACAGCCAAATTCATTAAGATAAAATACATGAACAAACCCCGCCATAATATTTTTTCTCTTTATCAATACATACTTACAATTACAAACTTGATCCTCTGTGAATTCAAAGACTAACGACATATACTCCCTCCACAAAATGAGTGCCAACTTTCTCTAAAAAAATTGTCCCAAAATGAGTGCACTTTCTACTTTGGCGAGGTAGTTATGCATGAATTACCAACAATATCCCTGAGGTAAAACATCTTGAGCTTGTTACAACAATTGCTAAGGGGTAAAATCTAACTTTAACTAACTCATCCTCAATCTTTATAGAAATGGAAAAGTGGACATTCAGTTTGGGAGTGAGGGAGTACAATAAATATTACAAAATTATGTTCATTTAGCTCGTATAATCTTTCAGCTTTATGACTTATTTAGACCAATAGTTGCCTATCATAATGCTATCTAAACATTTTTAAGAACAATCTGGGGGATTATCTGTATGGACTATGGAGAAAAAAATGCAGAAGTGAACCACAATCCTATAAGATAAACTAACATATACTCCCTACGTACTAGAATGAGGGTCCGGTTTTCTCTAGAATTTGTGTCCCAATACGACTATTCCCTTTCTTTTTTTTAGGAAATTAGTTGTGTATGAATAACCAATAGTTTCTCTCTTAACAATCTAGTTAGTATCACTTAAGTTTGTTACAATAGAGTTACAAAAGAAAATGTACGGGCACTAACTAACATATTCTAAATTTTTCTCAAAATCAAAATTAAACGACTCATTTTGGTGGGACGAGAGATGGAGTACAGCAAATGATCATGACAATACAAACCAAAGTAAACATATTTTACTAACTAAGAGAAAAATGAAAACTGAGACACTCATTTTGGGACGAAGGGAGCAATAACAAAGTAGATCATGTAACATAAGCTAAATTCATAAGTTAATCAACTAAGTATATACTCAGTTTTAATACAACTTCTGATCCTACCTATATGCATGAGCATCATCTCCACACAAGACAAAATCCCTCAGCAATGCAATGCAGCAACTCAGAGTAATGCCGAGCAGAGAAATTAACTATCTAAACCTCCCGTTAGGTTGGAGAGACAAAGATAATGAGAAATTTGGTTCAATTTCCCACACTTTCTCGGCAAAAATAAAACGAGAACCAGAGAAAAAAATTCAAAATCAACTTCGCAATCTTCTTGAACAATGTAACCAAAAAATTAAACCCGGAGTTAAGATAAATAACCATTAAAAAAAAAAAAAAAAACGAAGAGCAGTGACAGAATGCAACAGTAGAAATGGAGTGGGAAATTTTCTGAAAAAAAAAATGAAACTCGGAAACGAGTCAAATCAACTCGAAACGTGAAGAAACAGTACCTGAGAAGCAGATCAGAGGAAGACAAAGATCTTCGGTTCCGAGTGAAATAACGAGTTGGTTTGCCCTAAATCGGAAATCAGCAAAATCGAAACAACGAAAGGTTGGTTAAGGAGAGAGAGAGAGAGAGAGAGAGAGAGAGATATTGGGGTGTAGAAGAAAATTAAGAAAATGGATTGATGAGTATCTATTGAAAATATGGGTAAAGTTCCCGTGTGGCGGCGACTTTATTATTGTAAATGGAGGTTCGCCGCTTTTGTGAACCATGAACATGATTGAGTTTGAGTTAATTTTTTTTTATTTAATAAAAATTATAAAGAAATTTTTGAAATAGGCCCATCCAAAAATAAATTTGTTTGATTTGATGTCTTTTTTTTTTTTTTTTTTTTTTTTTTTATTCCAA
>JAYMTH010003125.1:0-11357 GCA_036897465.1 Pelargonium australe | reverse complement strand
CGAAAAAAAAAAAGAAGTAAATTTTTTTTACACCAGTATGTAGCATGAGTCACATAAATGTGTAACATTAATTTGAATTATAAATAATATTTTATTATCATAATTAATGTTGTCATTAATGTGTGAGCCACCAAGTGATTGTTAATATCCAATTAATTACTACAGGGGTACTTTCGTCAAGTCATCCAAAAAGGCGTGGATTTATCCTTTGTGGGTTTGGATTTATCACCACCCTTTGTTTTTCATAGATATTCAAGTATAGCGGGAAATGAATTGTCGATAGTAACCATTCTTCATTTATTAGACACAAAGAATAGTTCCTCTTTTCTTGAAATTTCTCCCCACTCCACTCAATGAGATTCGAACCAACAATCTCTTATATTAGCGTGTTTTGAACTTTTGAGTTATCCCCTCGGAAAGAGTTGTAACTATATGAAGGGTGTGGAAAAGTCGAAAATAATGCATAAATTATAGACGCACAAGTATGGTGGTAAATAATAGGTAAATAACCTAATTGGATACCTAAATTTTCGTGTTTTAATTCAATTTGATTCTTAAATTTTATTTAACTAAAAGTAGTCCGTAGACTTTCATGTTTTGACCAATTAGTTCCGAATATTTTTGACTCAAAATAGTCAATGAACTTTTAAATATTGAACAGTATTGACCCAAAATTGGTCCATAATCGTTTGTCATAAGCTCTAAGGACAATTATCATTATTTTGTATTAGTTGAACTACACATCAAGGTGTACTACACAACAGGGAGTAGCTTTATCATTTTAATCCAAAATCCACACACCACCTGACGTAATGGGAGTTGAACCCCCGACCTCTCATATAAATGTGTCTTAACCACACACCATCCAACACAATGGGAGTTGAACCCACGATGGAGATCTGTGTCTAACTATAGCAGGATGACAATTAGATCAATATTTGAACGTTCAAAAACCATTTTGAATAAAATAAAAGTTCAAAGACCATATGTTGTGACAGAAGCAACCATAAATCGCCTACATGACAAATGGTTATTTGAGTATGATTGGGAAATGACAGATGTTTGAAATTAACTTTCAATACAATACCCCATTCTTTGGAACAAACTATTGAAGAAAAATACACCAAGGGCAAAGAAACAATATAACAAAATAAGATAAATCTGGTAGGCACATACACAGACACAGCTGGTCTATAATAATAATAATAATAATAATAATAATAATAATAAAACCATGAAAAACTAGAAGGTAAACAAAACAATTGAACATTGACTTATTCAAGAGCCAAGATATGTACAAATCTGCAGCCACAATAAGTTACAAAACTGCCAACATTCTCATTTTCAGAAACAAACCCCTAGAGGATATACTAACCAATATAGACATCATACAGAGCTAACTTACATCGCAATAACATTTTTCCACCGGAGGCTTAACACTAAAGATTTATTCTATGATCATGCTTCCTCCGTCACCTTAGGAAATAGCATTGGACAGATTCTGAAAAATCGGCAACAAAAATGACTAAACAAGTTTCACAAGCACACTAGTCAACAGAAGATAGTCAATTAAGCAAATCTAGAACAGCCTGCAAATCTAACAATCATACGCACTTCTTGTTTGGAATGAAACCAGAGAAGAACGCTCTTGGTTCTTGTCAATGTTCCATTTCTCAATAATTTTCTAATTTGCAATACACATGATTCTATATGCATCCATGTCAAAACTTCAGTTTGTAAGCACCCGCGGATAGAGAACATAGATTCCTCCATTTTGATTCAGATATAAACTGGTTTCACATCATTAACCCCAAAACTTGCAGAACATACTGGACACTTGCGGTGACGAGTTTCAATAATTCTTTTTACACACGGGTTGCAGAACAAGTGGTAGCATTTTGTAATAACAACCTGTACAATAAGGAAATACTTTAAGCAGCATATCATTAGAAACAGAAAAGGCCAATCTAACAACGGACTAGCACAATCTTAAAACTATGTTTCTGTCACATATCTTCCTTTTGCCCTTGCCACTAGCACGACATTCAGCCATACACCAAACACAGTGTGTTCCCAATTCATAAAACCGTGAAAAGGAAAACATAAAATAAAAAAGGATTGCATGCTTGTTAATGATTATCATGCCTTTATGTGTGATATGATTGGTTAATGATTGTCCTACACAACACTGAAAGATATCCCATGTTATCACCATCCAACATTTTTCCAGATAAATTATCTATAATGACAATGTACAACATTCTGATACCAACGGATTTGTTTTTTATGTTCTTATTTACTTATTTATATTTTTACAAAGAAAAATTTTTTAAGGGAAAAAAATCCAATACTTCTGTTCTACATAATTTTAATCTCTCACAAAATGTCTGCTATTTGCAGACACCCACAAAACTTCTTCAATACTATCATCTACCCTACCTCCTTTTCCACATCTGCCAAAAAAAGGTATTCAATTTGGACAATTGAAAGAGTTTGACAGTTAGGTTGGCTGGATTTGACTGCTTTGTGCTACATGCATATCAATCATTCCTTTGATTTCTGTGGTTTCCTACACCATAATATAGACTAATACCTCAATCAATAGGCTTGTTTCTTTTTAATTACACAAAAACACAATTATTTTGACATGCCTCTTACTGAATGGCAAAAGGCATTCCAACAAAAGAGCCAAAATATAGTTTAGATGAGTGGGTCAGTCAGTGCACAAAGCTAACCCTCCATAAAACCCAAGCGCTCAACTCAATCTCATCCAATACCCAGGAAGATTGGTGATGATAAAGATATTATCTAAGTAGACCATTTTCATTGAATATTTGAATCAAAAACCAATTTTTGAAACCTCTAATGTAACTGAAATAAATATGAAATGTTTTCCTTTTCTCTATCTACTGCAAATGTGATCATTTATCCTACTCTCTTTGGAGGCAATGAGAAATTGAATATAAACTTAAGAGAACAGCCAAAACCGTGATACAATCACCACAATTGCCTATACGCTGGCAGTGCTCAACATCATGGAATTGAACTTGCTAGGAACATTTACCTCTTTTGGCCTGTCAGCACAGATCCTGCACTTGAGTATGTCCCTGTATTCTCTAAGTGCCTGCTGAAGCTTTTCCACAACAGATGAACCCTCTGTCTGTGCTCTAAGTTGTGATGCCTTCCTACTTACCACTTCAAATTCCTCCTCTATCCTCTTTTTCCCAAACCTGAAATATCAAGATACATCAGTCAACTTGTATATATTACAAGGGATTGAGTATGTTATTACTACCTTTCTGTTTCTAGTTCTACATCTGACTCCATATGTGCTATTCGACTTCCAACAATCCTATTTTGCGATTCCCCCAGTGATTCGCTTGCTTGCTGAGACGATCTTCGTACATCCAGCAACTTCTTTTGGATATTTTCAAAAGCAATAGAGTTTCTATGTTTATCTTCGGTAAGTTCCTGAACCTGGTCTGAGCAGGCTTTTAGCTACATGGCAGTCCACACAAATCAGTATTCATACTCACCATTTGAGTCTGTTCAAACAAAAAAATGAGATAGGAGTATACCTGATCTTCAACTCGTGCAGCTTTCATCTCATATAATTCTAGAGATGCATTGGCTTGCTGGGCCTCCCTCCCTATGGTCCGCTTATCCAAAAATAGAGCATCCTGAATCTGCCTTGCCCTGACACCTTCTAAAACAAGCTGATTCAAGAACAAAGATAGCCACAGCATAAGTACTATGATCTAAAATCTATAACATCCCACTATTCCACACACACACACACACATATATATATATATAATATGCATACGAAATTCTAAAAGATAAAATACCGGCATTAAATGAACCATGGTATGAGGTTCAGTCAACATCATTAGCAGTGACAGATGTTGCAATGTTATAAAATCTATTAATAGAAAATAATTGTAAACAAACATAGAAAAGATAATATATTCCACACGTTCATATTACATTATACATTAATAAATGAATTTCCTCATAACAGCATTTTGGGATTTGCTCAGTAAAAAATTCATTTGTTATCCGAAAATTGTGGAATGGTTGACCTGCTTATATCCAGAATTTGCTCGTAATCAAACTTCAATTTCACATATGGTGTAAGTGGAGGCAAGTGGTTTCAATTAAGGAGAAGAGAAACAGACAAAAGCTCACTTGGCTTAGGTGCAGCCTGTTACAAATACAAAACTTTTTTTGATGCAGAGATTTTGGCAAAGAATAAAAGAAACTCTCATTACATCCATTTGAATGGGTTTCCCTTGTTAGTTCTCTCTAAGAATATCCATTATTGCTCATAAAATATATGGACTACGACCAAGCAAACGATTCAAGTACAACTGTAACTATCAACAACAATGGCACAGGTAGACAATTAGGAATAGTTTTTATCTGAGCTACAAAGTTGTATCATGGTACAAGTAGACAAGGCATTTCACTATCATAACAAACTCTTAATAATAAAATTAATATCTATACTATTTGCTTTAACATCTATTCTATAACTACTAATAATAAGCAGCTCATTACTACATTTAATCACAATTTTTCATATTAACCACAAAAGAATAGATAGAAGAGATGAATAAACTAAGCATTTACTCTTGGAAACCATGATTTTTTTTATTGTTAAAGTTCACTCCAACCCCAAAGCTTAAGTTGTTAGGTGTAGGCCCAACTTGTATATCAAGTGGTGACAAAATTCACATTTTTTTTAATGTGGGATCGCTTAACACTCCCACCCCCTGCTTATATATTGGATAAGAGAACAGACCCTGCACATGAATCTAGAAAGGAGCTAAGGCAAACTGGTCACTAGGCCCAAACAAAACCAGCCCTAATACCATATTAAACTTGACTCCAACCTAAAAGGTTAAGCAGTTTGGTGGAGGACTCAACTTGTATATTCAAAAAAAATCACTGGGAATCCTCAAACAACTATTATATGTGCGCATGTATAGGTGGGTGGGACCTGAAATGTGTCGTCTAAAACTGAGTTCACACCTATAAATCCTGCTTAACAGACAAACTATACGCCCAAACATGTAAGACATCATACGCATATGTGTTTGCAGTTGTACTAAACCATAGTGTGACTTGTGCAATATCACAGGGTTTGTTGAGTTCCAAAACTGAAGATGTTGAACATAAATTTTAGAAAAATCCAGGGAATAAAGAATATACACCATGTAGTAAGAAACAGCAGACACGGTAATGTGTGTTTTACTTATGTCCTAAACCTAGTCTATAATTTGAATATAAACATTTCTGTTGTTTTTTCTAGTATCTTTTTATTTTACAGTACAATCTACAATACAATTTGTTGGAGCCTGCTTAATTGTCCACAAGCTAACCTTACCAATTTATATAAACACCCAGAGAATCATGTACATGTACACAAGATTATAATATTAAAGAAGCAACATGACCACAAGTATATAGTTCCACTTTAAGAGTTCAGACAAAAAACCTGCTTATTTTGAAAAATAGGAATTCAAGAAATATATTTGTAAATTTTGCAAATAATTAGTTAATTATATGTTTAGAAAAAAGGCTAATCGTTTAACTGTTATGATTTATGAATAAAAAAGCATGATACCTATTTTGGGACAGGGAGACACTACATCAGATTTAGAGAAGCACCACTACAAATGGGGCTGAGTACCGGTGCAGGATACAATCTGGTACCAGTACTTGTTCCCCATCACATATATTCTTTCAATATTCATAAGTACGGACCTATTCTATGTTGGGTTAGCTCATGGCTCCAATACATGGCTGGGATGGCAAAGGAGGACATTTCACAAAGGAGCTGTAAATCTCCAATGGATTATTTCTCGTGTCGTTACTTGGCTGCAGGAGTAATTGAGGTGGCAGATGAGAGAAGAACGCCGAAAGAGGAAGACGCCTATTACTTGCTGGAATAAGAGAACGGATTTTGGGGAGTATGAACTAAGGCACCGATCCAGTGAAGTGTGGGTATGTTGCAACAGAAGGCATTATGAAGAAGATGAAGGGTTTCAGGGCTATTTAGATTAGGCCAACTTTATTCATTAATGTAAGATTATCAAAATATTTAGCTTGAACAAAAACTAGGTAACATTGTCGACACTCAATGCAAGAAACCTTAGCTTCACTGGAAAATATTCAAAGAATCAATAAAATCATCGATATACTTGAAAAACGAAGCTGGCACTGGTGCACTACCTCTAGATTTCCAAATTGAACTGTAATTTACAAAAGGCTTAAAAAGCATTCACAACAACAAAGAAATTACCAAACCTTCAGAAGAGATTAGTGGCTATACCACTCACCTTGATGTTATAATCATCTCTCTCTGTGATTTGCTGCAGCAGATGCTGGTTTTGATTTTGCATATCATCATATGCCTGTCCAATAGTCTGGATGGGAAAAAAAGAAAGAAAACAAGATAACAGAACAACAATTTCACACCAGCAACACCAAAGGATTAGTCCAGCATCAGATATGGCAGTAAACTGACCTCTATCTCAGATAAGAATGACTCATTTTCCTCATTCTTGGATTTCAGGACATCAGAGAGTCTCGAAATACCCCTGAAATGAAATCCATACACATTAATAACTATATTCACGTGTGTAGCAGGAAAAAAAGAGTGAAAGAATGTTATTTTCATCTCATTAATGTAATCAACTGAAGCAAATTTCCCGAAGCAAAATTATCAACTCTAGAGAAAATTTACAAGTAATAACATATGATCGATGGTATGCAGACTTAACAATCAAACTGCAAAGACGATGTACAAGTACATTCAATAATTGTAATACAAAGAATCATTAAAGAGATCCAAGTTAACTAACATTACGGCCAAGAATCTAGAGTTCAAATGGAAGAGTTCACTTATTCAGCCACTAAAGCATTTAGATCTTCAAACTATAAGAGAACAGAAAAGATTGATCATTAAATGATCCATGACACCACTTATAGCCTTTCAAAATTGAGCATGAAGACCATATCAATCAATAAGACACATGTACACTCCCTAGACCAATCCTGACCAACTAATTTCTCATATAAAAAAACTATTCTACAACCTTTTTCTAATCACAATAAACATAACTGTATCAATCTAAGAAGTTCTCTGATTAGATTGATTCTCTATTACTACTCCTCAAACACATGGTTGTTAGAAAATTTTCAGAGCTTTGGTTCACTAAAACGGCCACACAAACATATACGATCACTAAAACTATTGATTATGATAAATCTAATGCTACTTCAGAAGAGCTAATGCTTATAATCATGTCACGGGAAGAATTGCATCAACATAAAGCAAAGAAGGTGACCGCAAAAGCTTTGGAGAAGAATGAAATCTAAAGCTTAAGAGTAATCCAGTAGACAAGGAAATGGAATGGAGTTCTATTAATGAAGGAATGGAAGTGTCAATCACATTTCATTTCCCTTGTTTTGTTAGGATAAATGCATGAATGAGATTGTTATTTTCATTCTTATAACCATTGCTAATAAGACTTTTACATACATGGAAAATAAATCTAGGCATTTTATTGGTTCAGAATGTTAATAAATAAAACAAAAATCATTGTAACCAAAACATATTTAGCTAGCGGAATGGCATAAGGATCACACTGAATGAAGTCAAACAGATGCAAACCAGGATATAGAATTAGAAAAGATTTTCCCTGGAAAGGTAATCCTAAATAGGGATTTTGTTGCTCTTAAGTTACACACAAACTAGATCTTACAGGAGTTGGAGGTCCAATTATTTTCTATACAAAATTTACTATTATCATTTATCAATAGTTACAACCTAGTGATAACACTTACCAGTTATAACAATTCAACCAATAATATATAATATTGTACTCTCAGTGTAATGAAAAACAATCTCCAACTTTTCAAAACCCAACTTCTCAACATCTTGCATAGGTCCAATGTGCTTGTTTATGATAACCATTTCAAAATCGTGGCACCACAGAACTAAGCACTACACATTAAGAGCAATGCGTGTTTTTCTTTTATGGAGCAATGACGAATACAGATTTGAATAATAGGAATCTATCAGATCAGCATTCTTAATATATATATACACACACACACACACATACATTTATTAATGGTTCATTTAAGCAGATAATTGAATCAAACAATTCAGATCAGACACCCAATTTTATCAGCAAAGCGATATAAATGTGTCCAGAAACATAATCAAAATAAATGAAACCTTTTCAAAGCTTCTAATTTCTGTCTCAGATCTGCAATCTCCGCCTCTGCAGCAGCTAGCCGTTGCTGAGATATGGCTTCAGCTTCATTTGCTGTCTTTACTCTTAACTCCAAGTTGTGCTCATCCAGGGAGGATTTCAATCCTTGAACATGGGCCCATGCTTTGTATTCCAAATCTCTACCTTCTAAAACAGACCTGTAATCAAAGAATGATCTCTTGGGGATAATGATATCATTTAGAAAAGGAACATTTTTCAAATTTTCAGAAGAAACCATTATAATAGATCAAAGAAGCAACAATGTAATCGTATATTAGAAATTTTGAACATTGTAGAACATAAGATAAGAGACCATCATGTGAAGCCGAATACGCCTATTTAGAGGAGTGAAATTACAAGAAGCTATATCACCATCTATGATCAACACTAGAACAACCAAATATTTAAGAAATGAGGTGATTAATCCTAAAGCATCGTAGTGAATACTAAGTATATATCTTTATTTCAAAACATACAATAATCTAACCTTGAATCCGTTGACTCATGTCTATACATATCCAGAATCAGCTGTAATTCCAGGCCACTTTCCTCCAGATCTTGAACCTGCAGCAGAACAAGGTTTATTAACTCAAGCTGACATGTCTACCAAGTTACATACTTCAAATGAGTTTCAATATTGTAAAATAGGTCTTTGACCTATATGTCGATTCCTAATGTTTTAATCAACAAACGTTAACATAAGCATATAAGCAAGTGTGATTTATGAATGTCTTGTAAAAATCATCTTATACACAGAGAATCACAAGCAAAAACAGCATAAAATAAATAAAGAGAAGACAAAAAAAAAATTAATTAACAAAACATAAAGTTGCCTCATTTTTATTTAGAAAAAATTACTTATGACCTATGTTCGAGGAAAAACATTACTCATATATTAAAATTAGAGATTTGTATAACAAATTATTTTTCACAAACATATTTAAAATATCTAAGCTCATGTGTTAATCCTACTTCCCAAATAAGTTTAAAAAAATACTAATACATTAATTTTGCAATCCAGATATAATGAAAAAGAAATTCAATAGAAAATTTAGAGATCAAATTTAACAACTAGAATGTAATTGGTCTAAGCACAAAAATAAGTACAATTGTTTGAAGATCAAAATGAAATTTTGAGGATGGAAAGCATTAGAACATAGACAGCGTTCTTGAGAAGAGCAATATCCATTGCCAAGAAAGATTAGCACTTAGATTTATCTTAAACATTCTTAGGCTCAATGGATTTGTATTATTTTGAATTGTATAAAACAATGTTTGATTGTTATGAGTATAGTGATCACAAAATATGATGCCTTCTTCAAGCATGGTTGATGACATTTAAAATAGACAATGTTGTTACAGGACATGTAGCCAGTACAGTACTCATTTCTACCAGGAAAGGACATGTTGGAATCTTAATGGATGCTTGCCAACAAATAAGGTCTGGTCAGAGCAGAGAACATAGAGCTCCAAATATAGACCATAATGTTGCTCTCAAAAGACTTAGTGACTATATTGCTTTATAAGGGAGAACTGCATATGATTAAAGATAGCTTCTGAATCATGGTGATTATGGGTACAAATCTGATGAACCTTTCTTGTGTGTTCCTTTTTTTATCACTATAATGGTCCTTGCACAAGAAAATTCATAGGGTAATTCCCAAATACAATGAAATATTTGATGCACTATATATTTGAGTCTCATCAACAGCCAATTGAACAGAGCATTTTGATTTCTATCATATTTTCTTTTCTCTCTTTTTAGATAAAAAAAAGGTATTCTCTAATTCATTCATGATTCTAGCGGAAGGCCTTTACTCTTCTACATCCCAAACTCTTCTGAAAAGTTAAGACATGAGCATGTTTCTAAACATGCCAACTCTTCCATAACCCAAAGTTTCTGTCAGTTAAAATAAGGGTGTGTTTACAAACAGGCCGTACTTTTCAATATCCTATATCTTAATACCAGCAAAAATATGGGCAAGTTTCCAGAAACCTCATATATTTCAGGTCCCAAATCTTCTTAAAAGTGAAGACATAAATGTTTCTAAACAGTGTGTAAGAGTTCCCCGCTAATCCCTGTAGATGGTAAGTAGATGATATCCCGTGTGCATGGCAAGTAGATATCATGCCACCACATGTCCATATAAATAAAGGCTGTTAATGAAAGTACAGGCAAACTTCAAGGAGAGAAACTGATATAATATTCCAACTAATATGATTCACACTCAAAAACAGAGACCCTAAAGTTGATGTTGAAATCTTCCACCATCACAGAAATTCAAACAGCACAAGAGATTGTTACCCAAGGATGTTCAATACAAAATGCATACACCCAACATGAAAATCCATAAAAGCTACCATGGTTTAGGGCCAGTTCAACTTAAAACTCAGATAGCCACAAAAGTGATTATGAATACCAACTACCACAGAAACCCAAATTGCACTACAGATTTTTATTTTTACTCAAAGATCCCAAATACATACCACATACATCCAGCATAGACATCAGCAAATGAAATTTTAGGATATAACCAAAGTCAGGGTAATATCATCTCTAAATAAATGTTGAGATAATTGTATAGCACTCCAATAATTCAATTCAATGACTAAATTCGAATAAATGTTTGTGATGCAATTAAATAATTTTATTATTAATAGAGATATACCACAGCTTGCAATGTTCGTATCTCAGCAACTTGGTCAGTAGATCTGGCAGATAATGATTCGCACCTTTTGGCCTGTATGCCAAAAGAATAAAATTTAACCCATCGAATGAGTATAAGAAATACAATAGTTAAAAAAGGGCACACACCAAAGAATCAAGGACATTAGAAAGAGACTGCACATCTGCTCGCAAAGAGTGAACATCACAAGCAGCCTCCTTATATTTACGTAGTTGATTCTGCATGATGCCCATTTTCTCAGGAAATGACGAGACTAAACTCTTAAATTCTGCAATGACGTCTTTTCTTCCTGAAAGATCTTCTCCATCAACAAAGAAGCATAAATTACTATTATGGGCAGCACACATAAAATGAAAACTAGCAACAAATGCTATGAAGCACG
>JAYMTH010003124.1:0-11363 GCA_036897465.1 Pelargonium australe | reverse complement strand
TTCTTTTCATTTTTCAATTTTTTTTTTTTTTTTTTTCATTGCCTCAATCTCTATCTCCATCTTCATCTTCTCCGTCCATTTGGAGGATTTCGAGACCAAGAAGACGTCGCTTTCTCTGTCGATTGCGTTCGTCCCTGATTATTAGGGTTTCCTCGGGTAATCAATCCATTGTTATCCCCTAATTTTGACAATAATATCATGGTTTGATCAGTTTACATTGGGAAGCTCTGAGCTGATTTATTCGTTTGTTAGAGAAATTGTTGTTGTATAGGGAGTTCCGAATACGGCGTTTTTTTCTTCTTCTTCTCCTTTTTAATCTCACACTCAGCTGATTATAGGGTGCTTTACAAGAAACTCAGTGAAATTTTTGATGCGTTGTTTTAGTTTGCTATCTGAAATCGAGGGTTCCTTGTTAGATCTCTAGCATTATTTTTTCCTTTTTTTAATTTAGATTCCGTTTTTTTTTTTTTTTTTTATTCCTTGACAAGAAAGATACAAAAAAAAATTGTTTTTTTTTTTGTTCCTCGTGTATCACAGTTCTGTAGAGAGAGATTTAGGTTAGGTTTTTGCTATAGGATGGCCTTGAATTTTTCACGTCGACCAATCTCTAATGGTGGGTACTCAGTAGAGGGGATCCCAGAGAACAATGTAGATGCTTTTGGCGAGACATGGCATTTGAATAGCAGGGTGGAGGATTGCTTTGAGTATGGGAGGGAGATCTGTGATAGGAATGGTTCTCAGGAGTCAGTTTCGAAAGATATTATTGATCTTTTGCCTTCAGATCCATTTGGAATGGATATAAGCTCTACCTTTACTGCAATCACTGGCTGGCTTGAGGATTTGGAAGCAGACTATGGTGGGTACCACAGAAATGAGGTCGGGGTGAGTAGCGGGGATTATCAGTTATTTGCAGGATTGAATTTTATTTGGAATAATGCAATGAGGTTTCAGGCGTTCCAAGGAAACATGGCATTTGACTGTAAACCCAGTGCAGCTAGTTGGTATGGTGGGTGTTCGGGCCAGAAGGAGGTCGAGAATGTGCCCTGGCTTCTCGGTTTTGAGTCAGATTGTATCGTGGAAGGCGTAACAAGTGGGTATACGTCGAGGGAGAAGGAGGTTGGGCATGTCTCCTGCCCTGTCGGTTTCACGTCAGCTTGTAACATGGAAGACATAAATTGTGGATATTCTTCAGAGGATAGGGGGTTTGTTGATGTTTCATGCCCTATTGGTTTTGGGTCTACAGGTGTAACTAGTAGATATACTTCAGAGGAGGAGGTTAGTGATGTATCTTGCCCTGTTGGTTGTACTTTTGGGTCAGCTTGTATCATGGAAGGCATAACTAGTGGATATTGCTCGGAGGAGGAGGGGATTGGCGATGTATCCTGCCCTGTTCGTTTTGGGGCAACTTGTAACGTAGAAGAAATAACTAGTGGATATGATGAGTGTTCGGAGGAGAAGGGAGTCAGGGATGTTCCATGCCATATTGGTTTTAGACCAGTCGGTGGGTATGGTAAGTGTTTGGAGGAGAAGGGAGTTAGGGATCTATCTTGCTCTGTTGGCTACATGGAAAACATTCTTAATTGCAGCAATGACAGAACTGATATTATTCAGTATCAAACTAAAGAATGGCAAGAGGGATGTACTGGAAGTTGTTTTGATTATGCTGTAGAAGCTTGTCTTGGAGAAGCTCCTCATTTAGTTTTGGGTCTTGCCATTGGTTATCTCGGTGTGCGGGATTTGCTTTCTGTTGAAAGTGTGTGCAGATATTTGCGTGCTACAGTAAAGAGTGAAACTTATTTATGGACCAGGATTCACATAGACCAGCCACTTAATGAGAAAATCACGGACGACCTGCTTTTGCAATTAACTGATAGGGCTCAAGGGGAGCTTCTAAGCTTGAGCCTGGTGGAGTGTCCTAAAATAACAGATGACGGTCTTAAACGTGTTCTTGAAAGTAATCCTAAGCTTAACAAGGTTAGTATAATTTCATTTCATAAAAAATTATTTGCATATTATGTCTTGATGTGTGCGCATCATTGTTAAGGATAATGTTCTCTTTATGCATACATGAACTTTGACATTTTGGGTTTCTTTGTGCATTCATGTAGGAACTGTTTGGATTAAAAAAAAATTGGAATGGGAATGAGATAACCATTTCAGAGTCATTTTCATGACCAAAAAGTCATAATCCAAACATGAACAATTAATGAGAATCTCATTCCCATTCCAGAACAAAAAAATCTTATCCAAACACTATTGGCTCAATCTGCTGTTTGATGATGGGAGTGGAAGTTATAGTAACTCTTCATTTTTTTATTGATATAAGTTCCGCTCAACCTAGAAGTTAAACAGTTTTGGGAGGACCCAAACTGGAGCAATTTCCGTGTAGACCAGGTTGATTCAATTGCAATGCATTGGGTGGTCCTCAAAACTTATTAACTTGTAGAAAGTTCTGCTGATTCTTCGGACCTGTAGTTATATTCATCTGGTCTGATTTTTTTGTATTCAAGTTCTGTGCCTACTGTCATTTTCTGAATACTTTTTTTTTTCTTCATGCAGCTTAGTTTGCCTGGATGTTCGAAACTCACAATTGAAGGGATTGTGAATAACTTAAAGGCCTTCAAATCTAAGGGAGCAGCTGGAGTTAAACATTTAAAACTTGGTTTACTTTATGGTGTGGAGAACTACTTTGAAGAATTAAAGCTTTTGTTGGGAATAGATGGCACTGTACAGCAGAATGGCTATAAGCCACATTTCTACCATATGAGACATTTTTATCTGTCTTGTGATGACGATGATCGGGCACTTGATATTGAAATGTGCCCGAGATGTGATCGATTAAGATTAATTTATGATTGCACCGCGATGGGTTGTCAAAAGAAAGAACAATCCCCTCAGGTATGTCGGGCTTGCACTATATGCATTGAACGTTGTTATAAGTGTGGGCGGTGCGTTAATGACGGAGAATACGAAGAAACTTTTTGTTTGGAATGGCTTTGTTCATTTTGTAAGCGCGGAGAGGATCCTTCAAAGTCGGGTTCTCCAAGTGTGCCTAGACTGCTTTAAAGCATGATATAAGAAAGAAAAGAATACTAAGAGTTGTTTGTTTGTGGATATATACATTACAGGGGAGATAACTGAACCCGACACAGACCCTGATCGGGAAATGGCTTGGATGTTGTTGGATATATGTATGTTTGGAATAGTCGATCTGCTGTTACCATGAGAACCTTATTGTAAATAAATGCAATAAAATTGCACTCCATTACAATGTATCTGTTTGTGTCCATCAGAAAATTTTACTTTCTCATACATGTATCTCTATTGTTAAGCTTCTGATGGTTGGAGTTCTTGTTATGAATTAGTAAATAGATTGTCTTCCTAATTATGAAGGTGCAAGAATGCAGCAGTTCTGGACATTCATGTTGCAGCTGAATGGTCACTTGTATTCAATTTTCAATTTGCAATTTGTAGGCTAGATTTGACCAGCAACTGTTACTCCATCCTTCTTCATCTGAGGGCGTTTCGAGGCGTCTCGTGTATATTTGACCTATATAACAAGGTATTCGGAGTTGAAAGTTCCTCGATATATACTTAAGTTAGCTACTCTCTAATGATTATGTCGAAATCTTGGACTTGTGCCTACCGTCTTGTTTGTCATTTTTACTCCTTTTATCTTTTTTGAACTCTTCTATACCAGCGGCGTATATTGAGTTTTAACTAACAATTCATTTTTTTGGTACAAACGCATAGTCACGAACAACAACCATGAATCTTGTTTGAACATATTTGAGAACACGAGTGAATTTGAACAATAAAAAAGAAAACTGGTTTTTTTTTGTAGATTCACACGTTGATACATAAGGGAACTTGAATTATGTAAATTAACGAAATTTTCCATGGCATGACATTGAGAGAGCGAGAAAGAATTGTTATAGATATTTAATTTTAGAATGGAAGTATTATTGCAGATCCGACCTTAGCTCAGTTGGTAGAGCGGAGGACTGTAGTTGGTCAAATTACCAGATGTTATCCTTAGGTCGCTGGTTCGAATCCGGCAGGTCGGAATTTTTTTTATTTGGCATTTAAACTTATAATTAATTATAGTGTTAAGACAAACAATACAGATTTTTGAGTTTTATTCAAACAATTATTGAAAGTTTATAAAATTCAATACAAAATAGAGGATGATCTTTTAACTTTCTACACGATAAGCCTATAAAAAAAACTTTCTGCACGAGAACTCAAAATCAATAATGATTAGAGAATTTGTTAAAAGTAAAAGTTCAATTGTTGTCCACTGCAAAACCCGTTATGTATCACAAATATTACATTTTTATGTCAATTAATAATGTTAAGTTAAGTGTCGTTATGTATCATAAATATGACATTTTTATGTCAATTAATAATGTTAAGTTTGTCAAAAAAAAAATAATGTTAAGTGTCATAATTACATTACATGTACTATTGACTATTGAGAATACGAGAGTTCCGCATGGAGGATAAGAAATATAAAAGACCAAACATTGTCTCTTAATTTTTGATTTTGGTCCATGAATTTTTTTAAACCCAAAATAGTTCATAATTTTTTGTGTTTGAACTCAATATAGTCCACGAACTTTCAAATATTGATCCAAAATAGTTTTCGAACTTTTGATATAGATCTCACGATTTGAATCCATAATTGAAAGTTTAAAAACTAAATCGGATTTTTTACAAAATAAATAAATAAATAAACAACTAGGACAAACTCAAGAGTCAGGTGCTATGCTATATCTTACTCATATGCCTAACTGTCTGTCTTATCAAAGCTACACTAATCCTAAATTAGCATTTTTTATACTTCAACACTTCTAAGTAAAATTAAATTCCCAAAATTTCAATCTCTCTCTCTCTCTCACCCCACCAACTCGACCTGATCCACCTGACCTCACCTTCACCTCTCCAATGGCGAAGAATCCAGGATGAAGGAGAGAAACCCATAACTAGAAAGCTCGAGAGATCCAAACCCAGTTCAATCTCTCCTTTTTCGCTTTTATATGCTCATCAAAATCCAAGCTTTCACTTCACGCTTCTTCTTCTTCTTCTGCTAACTAAAAAGTGAAACCCATCCTATCTATCTCTGCAAGCAACTGCGACATGCAATTGAGCTCTCTCTGATTGAACCAGCCCATTTTCTCTGAGACCCATATTCGAAAATGGACTATTTTCTGCTCTAGACCCCCGCACGCTCACCACCTGTTCGACGAAAAGCCTGAACCAGAAACGATAGCAATTGACGCCATGTACTTGTCGGAGAAGCCGCGACCGATTGATTTCTACAAGGAGGAAGGTAGTCGGGACATGATGATGGAGGTGGTCTCCAATGGCGACATGCAGCAACCACACCACCAGCAGCAGCAGATGATATTGGGAGAGAGCAGCGGCGAGGACCACGAGGTCAAGGCACCGAAGAAGAGAGCGGAGACTTGGGTCCAGGAGGAGACTCGCAGCTTGATCTCTCTCCGCCGCGAAATGGACTCGCTTTTCAACACCTCCAAGTCAAACAAGCACTTGTGGGAGCAGATATCAGCCAAGATGCGAGAGAAAGGGTTCGATCGATCACCCACCATGTGCACCGATAAGTGGAGGAATTTGCTCAAGGAGTTCAAGAAGGCCAAGCATCATGATCGGGGAAGTGGGTCTGCCAAAATGTCGTATTACAAGGAGATTGAGGAGATTTTGAAGGAGAGGAATAAGAATTCCCAGTACAAGACTCCCACTCCAGCTAAGCTTGATTCCCCCTACATGCAATTCTCGGATAAAGGTAGCAATTTTCGCTTTTGGTTAAAAGATTGGTGCTGATTTGCCTTCAAATTTGGTATTTTGACCATCTATTTTTCGTCATTGGTCTGATTGAGCCATATTTCTGCATGCTTCTTTAACTCACAGAGCATAAGAAGAGTTCATGGAACTGTTTTTTCTTTTCTGCTTCTTGGGGATTTACCTAATAGTGATGCTCAAATGAAAACTAAGAAACACAATTTTGATAAGATAGTTAATAGGTCTTGTAATGTGGATTCCGGTAGTATGCGGTACCTCCCCTGCTGCTCAGAGTGCAATGTAGCACAGTAGGTATTATCTTCTTTATGTCACTTGGAAGCTAGTTTACCACCATTGAGTTTTACACCCAAGACCAAATATCTTGTCACTATATGAAAGGGATTCTGGGACTGTTTAACTATAAGGAATGTAGGTAAGAGAGAAATCTTACCGTTATAGCTTCACATATCGGCTAAAAATGCTTTGGGAACATGCAGCATAAGGATGTGTATCCTTTCCTTTTAGATAGATGATTTTTAAACCATAAGCATTGATTTTTGTCAATCTTTGTGTACATTCGAGAGAGCATTTGTATTGTTACGATTCTCCGGAGAAATAGCCATGATTCAGGCAGAATGTGACTCCAGCAACTGTGCCATTTATGGGTTGCATGCACTAGTATTGGAAGGATCAAAATTTGGTGTTGGTTAGGAAAAAAATTCCAGGGCTCTTTGAATGCCTATTTCCTCATATCTCGTGAATTATGATTACTTCACTCAATATCTCTTTCCTCCTTGCATTACAATGCTTCCCCATGCCTCACCCCCTACCCTCCGTCTGTAGCTAAACACCATGGAATTATCATTATTTCCCATCGTTAAGTTCATAATTGTTTGCACAAGAGTACACCTCTTATAGCAGGAAGTCTTGGGTTAGATGATTGTTTTGCTTGATAATCCTTTTGCTGATACTTTTTAGCTTATTAAGCTTTTTTTGGTGGGTTGTTCACAATATATCAGTATGTTACTAATAAATGTAAATTATACTCACTTCTAAGTTACCCAAGTGTTGCAAGGATTTACCCAAATGTATGTTGGTCTTCATGAGTACACACTCGTCAATTTTTCCTTTTCATTTCCTAGATCACCACATGCTGTGACAGCGAATGTGTGAAACACACCACATCCGCATGGACCATGCATTAAAAATGTGTATTTAGTTTATTTGAAATCCTTTTCTTTTGATATCTCGTTCATTTCTTGCTATATCCTGATCTGCAATAATAGTACCTTGTTCATCACTCGCTTATTCTGTGATACGATTTATATCAACATCTATAATATTTGCTATTTGAACCTTTGGTTTGTGCAGGTATTGATGATACTGGTATGTCATTCGGACCAGTGGAAGGTATTCAATACTAAGTTTCTTTCCTTGCTTATGAGCATTTTTGGGGATATCATAGTCCCATATGGGTGTGTGGCTTATTGACTGTTCATATCTAGTTCATTTGGTGTCTGATTCTGTTCTTTGAAAGTTTATTCATTAAAGCCCGTGTCCCCCCTGCAATTAATCTGTTATGCATGTGATGTTGAAGCAAGTTTTGAAAATGATTGCTATTTACGGTTTCTAGTTTGAAATTGAATTCAACTTCCACTTCATGATAATATTCAGCTCCCAAAAGTACAGTTATGAAAAGTGATTTTGTAATAGCAAGATTCAAGATTGTAGAGGATATGAAAAAATATGTGACATTGACTAAATGATTTACATTGCTATTCAATGAACTGTATCGAGCACTGCAGCTGGATGAATTATGCGACATCGACCAAATCATATTCAGTTTATTTATTAGAATTCTAGCACGGCCTTGTTTCTCTACTCCATTTGTTTGTTGACATTCCTGTTGAGAAAATTTTCAGTCAGTCAATTCTTCAACACGAGTGGGCTATATTTTACCTTTCTTCAGTCGATTTATCTCAAGAAAAATTATATATCCTCCGCTTTAAATACCTTGGTGTGTGTGTAGCTACGGGCAGGCCAACACTTAACCTTGAAAGACGTCTGGATCATGATGGGCATCCTCTTGCAATTACCGCTGCCGATGCAGTTGCAGCAAGTGGCATACCTCCCTGGAATTGGAGAGACACCCCTAATAATGGTAAGTTGAGAAATTTTCTGAATTGTGCTTTTCAGTGTGCCTTATGGGTTAGTAGCACCAAGGTTCGTTTCTATTCTTGGCCGCTTTTCATGCTCTGCTTTAGATGACAATTTTCCATTTATAATGTAATTAGTTCTATTGTCTCTGCTTCATCCATTGTCTCCCTTGTTTTGCAGGTGGGGAGAGTCAATCATACGGTGGAAGAGTCATTTCAGTCAAGTTGGGGGATTACACTAGAAGGATCGGCATTGATGGAACTGCAGATGCCATTAAAGAGGCAATCAAGTCCGTTTTTAGGTTAAGAACTAAGCGCTTGTTTTGGTTGGAAGATGAAGATCAGGTAATTCGGAGTCTAGACAGAGAGATGCCTTTGGGAAATTACATTCTTCACCTTGATGAAGGTACATAGATGCATTTCCTCTGTAGAAATATTATTGGTAATTTATACATAAACTATCTTCCTAAAACAAGAATAATATTATATTGCTTCCATCAACCAAAATGTAGCGTGTTTCGAGATTATCTCAAGAAACTTCATGTGCAGTATGCTTTTTTACTTCTGAACAACAAAATGGTTTTATTATTTTCAGACATTAATGTGGCACTCAATTTTTCAGGGTTAACTATCAAAGTGTGCCTCTATGATGAGTCAGACCACTTACCAGTCCATACTGAAGAGAAGACTTTCTACACTGAAGATGATTACAAAGATTTTCTGAACCGCCGTGGCTGGACATGCCTGAGGGAGTTCGAGGGGTTCAGAAACATTGATAATATGGATGATCTCCGGCATGGTGCAATATACCGCGGTGTGACTTGAGGCGTCTTCTGGCAAAAAGCTTTGTGGGGGGTAGAGAAACTGTTTTGGACATCGATGTCTTTTCCTCGACTTCTTTTCCAATACATTTTGCTTCCAGAGTTTCTGTAAATACGTGTTAGGTTTGCTACCAGAATGTGAAAAGTACAAGTTCAAATCGTACAACTTATGCACAAATTATGCAGATGAGATAGATTGCTTGATTCTGGTCCCCGGCTACCCGCCCTGATTTGTTGTTTTTTTTTTTTTTTTTTGGCTAAACACAAACACAATGCAGAAACAAGTTCCAAGCATGAAAGCAAAATTTAAATTGAACTCTTGTGCTACACAATTGCAGGAATTACAAGTTTAAAGGAGAACATGGCCTTTTTTTCAGTTTCAGCATCAATCTCCTCATCTTCACTATTCAAATTACAAAATGTGAATAAAAGATTCACAGAGTTCACTCTTTCTTAAGCAGTAGCTGAAAAATCTAAGCCAGGAGGAAGGAAAGGTAGCTCTCACTCTCTACTCTTCGTCCCATTCGTCGTTCTTGTACGACACAAGAGTGTCAACCTTGTGAATCTGCAAATCAAAACAAATTAGTCGAGCCAAGCTAGCCACGATTGGCATTTCTTATTTACAAATTACAATCCGCTGCACATAATATACACTTCTTCCAGGCTCACCTTGGTATCAAAAGAATGCAATTTCACCATTTGTGGATTTGCAATCAGTTTAGGGTCACTCTCAATCCAAGTGAATGGGACTGCCACATCTGTGTCAGTGTATGCCAACACATCAAATACACCTGAAACAGCGAGGAAGATGCGTGTTACAACCCTGTTGGGACAGAACGAGCCAAGCAAATACACAAGAATGACAAGAAAGGTCCCATACAAGGTTCATCAAGGCATGGCAGGTAAGTGATGCTTGATGCAATCTGCCGCATTATTGCTTGTATTTCTCTCATGATTTCTTTGTCACTCTTCTCTCTCGATACACTGAAACCAAAGCCAGTTTAAGACACGGATATATAATCTAACACACATTATGAATAGCAATGCTCCTATAGGTTTTTAAGAGACCGGATCATGGATTACCCTTTCTCGACAACTTCATTGTCCGTCTCAATGCTGAAGTTCCACCTCTCCAACACTTCATTAGTTGCCTTGCTCATGATAACCAGAACCACTCTTTGCAACTTTCCAGCTTCCAGCCATTCTTCACAAGAATCAACATTACCACATTTCAGTCATTAAGAACAATACAAACACATCAAAGCACAAAGTCCAGCATCTCATTGCTGAGGAAACAGCTTCTCCCGAACTACCTCCAGTTCAGGCTTTTTAATTCTCAGGCCAAAACCCAAAAGTCATAAAACAGAACTGATTCTATTTTTGTCATACATTTTCCTAGCAACCAAACAAAACCAAAATGCTAAAAATACACAAAAACACAACAGCAATCAAGGAGACAAAAGCATCGATCACAAAACCTGAGAGCTGAGCATTTAGGTTGGAAATGAAGGATTTGACACCCTCATCCTGAGTAAGCAACATAGGAAGTCCATATTTCTTCACCTTCACGAAACTTTCTTCCGGGTAAACTCCACGATTGTACAGAATACTGAACAAAATTTTCCATCAAAACCACTTCCAAACCAAAACCCTAGAGAGAGAGAGAGACGGAAAAAGGGAGTGATAAATAGAAATACCTGTTTGCAGCATAGCCTGAAAAAGGGTTGCAGATCGAAAAACACAAAAATCAGGTGCAATTTCGAGAAGGAAATTGACAGAATGAGACGAAATTACGGCGATTACATACCGAAGAACTCGCTGACGATTGCGGCGGAGCCACGGAGAGTGATGATGTCCTTGGTGACGGTCTTGGAAGCCATTTACGCCGAATCTTGTCACGGAATCTCTAGGGTTTTGTGTTGAATCAAATTGGGGCTTTTTCAACAAGAGATCGAAGTAAACAGGTCGTGGGATTTGAAAAATCAGTGAATTAATGGAGATAGTTCCAAGTTCCAACTAATGTTTTGATCAAGTGAACTATATGAATTCAGGCTAGTAAAGCCAACGGCTAGTTTTTCATTTTTGTTTTCAGTGGCAAATTGCGCCATTTTAAATTTATTGCGGTTTTAACGGTAAGAGACAATGGCAGGTGGGTCCGACATGTGCGACACATACGACACACTCAACACGCACATATAAGGGCCTAGTTGTAAATTAATTCAAATAACGTGTTAAATTGTATCATACCAAACGAGTTGGATATTATCCTGTCAAACATGTTAGAATGTGTTGGATTGTGTCGTGGCAAACGAGTTTGATAGTGTCATGTCAAACATGTTGGTTCTCAATTCAGAATGTGTTGGATCGTGTTGTATCATGTCAATTGTCAAGACAGGTAATTTAGTTAATGCGTTAATCATATCGTGCTTTTATAATTGTATCATGCTCTCGTTGGATCATGCATCATAATTACAAAACTAGCTTTTGAACCCGATTTCGCTCGGGTTTCGATTTGTCACTCTAATCTAGATAATTAATATTTACTTTTATACTATACTTGATTTATTTAATAATTAAATATCTC
>JAYMTH010003123.1:0-11367 GCA_036897465.1 Pelargonium australe | reverse complement strand
CCTTACACCCCTCAACTGTTTTTTTTTTTTTTTTTTTGGAGAGTTTCATTTAAAATCACCCTTGAAAAAAAAATACCAGTAATCTACATTCCGGTGCACCAAGGACCATCACACACAGTCAACCACCTTAATGGCTCACTTGATCACAAGCCCACATTACAAGGCTCGGCGATTTGATGATCCATAGCACATCAATTTAAATATTCAAGGAAGTGCAAATGTTTCCAATGTGGGACTTGAATTTATGTGTTCTTTTCTTGTGCATACAAACTATATATATATCATCATCATCATAGCATCTTAAAGTTCATGCATGTAATGGGAGTTTTAATATGGATCAAACCTGAACATCCACTGCTATACTATACCAAATCTCCAATCGTTTCTCTACTCTATCTTAAAAATTTATATGGACCTATCCAAATCTTCTTGCAGTTCAAGAACTTAGGCTGGTTTGGGATTTGGAGACCGATCTCAAAAGCCTTGAGACCTCCTTGTCCAGCATCAGTGCCGCACTCTTGGGTGCTCAAGAACAGCGCACAGCCAATACCGCAAGCTCAGTCTCTGGCTCCGACTGAAGAGCCTCCTTGTGTTGCCAAGAGTAGTTCAACTTCTTATGTCCTCTCATTAACTACTTGAAGAAACAACACATTTACAAGAATTTCTTTGATCTTTAATCTTGTTGGACCATGCATGCATGCATGCATGCATCAACCCTACCACTATTTCTTCCGCTCTCGAAGTTAGTTACTAGCTAGGTACAGTTATAGAGAAATTGACCGACAATGGTAGAGACCTAAAAGAGGGTCGAATATATCACACCAATTTGCTATCTATGGTAGATTTGATTTTGTATCGATCACTAATATATTTACTATTGTATGCTCGTGATCATATGCCAATAGATAATAACTAACTTATTATAACAATTTATGCAAAACAAAATTCTTAAAAATACGAAGAATACACTTATTTTGTGGGACAAAAATAAAGTGAAATAAGACCCTATTTTAGAACTGAGTGAGCAGTAATTAGTAGTTAAGTAGTGGAGAATACAAGCTAAATTTTCATATTAGGCAGTGGAATGGCATTGGTTTTTAAAGGAAAGGGTCTGTTTCAAGTGATGAGTTGATGACCACCACCTCATTATCATCATCATCAATACACAACATGTCTTCTACATCATTAGCTTTCCTCAATCATCTTGCAAATATTATTGCTCTCTTCTTCTTCTGATAGTACTGATACAGCAGTGTCTGTTTTGGTGAGCTCTCTAGCTCTCTCCGCTTGAACCTTCCAGTTTGTTGTGCACAGCACACACAGCATGAGCACGGCACACGAGCCCTGCGCCGCCACCAGCCCCAACCACAGCCCCGCGAAACCCATCAAGATGGCCACCGGCATTCCCACCAGGTAAAAAGACCCTAAATTGATGTTGGCTCCCACGCGAGGCCTCGCGCTGCCTCTCAGCACCCCGCATCCCGCGGTCTGCGGGCAGTTCCCGAGCTCGCACACCCCCACAATCGGCAATGCCACCGCCGTCAGCTCAAGAATCTGTGCATCACCCGTGAAAAACCTCCCCCACCGCCCACCGGTGCCTCATCAGGGTGGCGAACACCATGGCCGCCAGGCCCATCCCGAAAGCGCACCAGAGCGACACAATCATGGAAACGCGAGCCTTGGCGGGGCGGTTCGCGCCCAGCTCGTTCCCGACTCGCGTGGACACTCCCAGGCTCAGCGCCGAGGGGAAGACGTAGACCAGAGATGTGGTCTGAATAAGTATCCCCATAGAAGCAATGGTGGCTTTCGGGTTTGCGAGGAGCCCGCAGATGATTATCATGATCTCGTACCACCACCACTCGAGGCAGACGGAGGCGCAGGTGGGCACCGCCAGCGCCACCAGCGAGGACCACCCGCTGAGGCAGTGAGCCCCGGGAGCCACCCACGAGGCCTCGTAGACCTTCGAGATGTAAACAAAACAAGAAAGCAAGATAAGGAGGTTGAGATTGGTCCAAACCATGGCTATGGCGACGCCCATTTTGAAGTAAACCACGAGGAGGAGGTTGAGAGGCGGGTGCAGGACAAGAGAGGCGGCGGAGCAGCAAGCGAGCGGCATTGTGATTCCTTGCGTCCGGAGATAAATGCGAAGCGGGTGGAGGAGGGAGAGGAAGAAGAGGTCCGGGATGGAGAAGCGAATGAAGGTGCGAGCCACGGATGATATGCGGCTGTCTTGGCCGCACCAGAGGAGGATGGAGTGGATGTTGAGCCACAGGAAGTCGATAGGGACGGAGGCGGAGAGGAGGAGGACGGTTCGCTGTAAGGTGAGGCCGAGAAGCTTCATCTGTTTGGTGCCTAAGGCCTGTCCGCAAATGGGTTCCATTCCAATGGCGAGGCCGGAGATGACGGAGTAGCCGGTGATGTTGGCAAAGGCGATGGAGAGAGAGCCGCCGGGCGAGCTCTAGCTCGCCGAGGTGGCCCAAGAAGAACATGAAGATCATGGATCTTGAGTAGAGCAGCAGACCTGTTATGGCTGTAGACCCTGAGATCCTCCATATGGCTTTCATTTCTTCTAATGCCTGGAATTAAAAGAACAAGATTAATAAACATATACAAAATATTGTACGTAGAATATATTAAACGTGCGTACCTCAACAAGGGTTGGCCATCTCCGAAGCTCTTGTTGTTGTTGTTGATCATCACTATCAAGAAATGGGCTCTAGACAGAAATGAGGATGATGGAGAAGACGGTTTAGGCTTTGGCTTTGGGTTGCACATAATGATATGATAACAATACAAAAACCAAAGGTAATTCGGGTTATTTGTGTTGGGCTGGAGCCCTGCAGATTGCATGTATATATACACATGGGTTGACAAATTAGGCCCCGGAATGCTTTTTTATCTGCAAGACGTGCAAACACTTTGTCTTGAAATTGAGATCTCGAAAGATCAAGTGAAACAATCACTTACTTTAGACTGTTGAGTATTTAAAATTCCCTCAAAGGCAAAAAGTTGGTATTGAGCTTGTGGGCTATGGAATGGGTAGTCTGTCTGCAAATTGCAATGCATAATATGTATTCCATTTGAAGCATAAAACCATGTGAGGGCATTTGCAAAATTTCCTGTTTTAGTGCTACTAACAAATCAAACATATATACAAACTATCCTTCTTTGAGATTCAATCACTAATTATCTTTGATTTATTTTGTTTTGGGGGGGTTTTATAATGAATCCTGATTGGAGTGTGGGGGTGGGGGAGGAGGTAGGTGAAAGGGACCACAAAGCAGTGTTAATGGAGATGACACAACAGAAGATGGCTCTATGGAGAAGAGGCAGATGGGAGAAAAGGAGACAGAGACCATGATTACGTGCTCCAATGCCAACCATCTTATTTGTATTACCAAAGGAGCACACGTGTGTGTATATATATATTCACACGTACATGCATACAATACACCTCAATAAGTAGCTGACAAATGAGAGCAATCAGACAATGTGGACAAAAGAGTGCGTGAGTTTCTGTAGGGCAAACTACCATCCTCGGGGCAAGTGACTTCACACGCTTGTATATACGTTTGAGGTCTCAGATTCAAGACTCGGTTGTTACGCTTTCTGATAAAAAAAATAATATATAAAATAAAAACTGCTGTAGTGCAATGAATTTACCATGCTAGGCAACCAAAAGGGGCTGCTTTGGGTTCCTTGTCTTGTCTGCACTGCACACCACAGTGAAAGGGCATACATATCCAAATCAATGAACAAACCTACCAACCATTCACATTTCCCACTCTTGTCAATCAAATATCATTACAATACCAACACATACACCTGAATAGATTTCCCATTAACAAAAAGATTATACAATTGTCTTTAACCTCAGAATCAATTCCCACAACCCATCCATCATTTTGCCTTTTCCTATTTCTCTTCAAAAGGGCACATATATAGGATGTTTCAGCATGAAAACTCTCTATCCACATAAAGTAGCCTCTTTATCATTTCAAACAAGCAAATCCCATGATTAAGACTGGAAACAGATGCTCTACAATCTACATACGAAGCATACATTTAAAATAGTAACAGAAGTAGTTCAAACAAGTGGTACCAATGAGACAACTCTCTTAAATGCCTTTTGGGCCTCAATACACAGCAAGTATTGCCTGCCAAGGCATTCAAGGCAAAACAGGTTTCTCTAGATATCGATAAGTGCAATGGGCACAAGAATTTATTCCAAGGTTCAGATGCAGGTAATAAAAGAGGAAAAGAACAATCAGAAAGGAACCTTCCACATAAATCAAACTTTTGCATATATAGACTCCATATCTCCATCATGGTTTCCATCAGAACAATTTATGCATTAACTGTTTGCCACCACCAATCACAAATCACCATATTCATACAGCACACAATGCATGAGATTCCAATATATCATGATTGAACCACCAATGGGCATTCAGAACTGCCTTTAATTTTTTATTTCTTTTCATGAGGAATGGAATAAATCCCAATCAAAACCAACTTATCTTAGTTGTTAAGTACTCTTCTTGACAGTGATTATGGAATCGACTGCACAGCCTTCATCAAGCAACATATATATTACATCTATTATCCTGTTTTTGAATCGGCATCATGCTGTCCACTTGTATCACAAGCATCAAGTTTAAGCCTTCGAAAACAGGATAGTAGATGTACTAATCACCAAGTCTTAAGCGAAAAGAAAAACTATACTTGATAGACTTCCATGTGATCAATCATGTGACATAAATTCATTCTAACAATTTGATAAATATGAAAGAACCTTTAAATGATTATCAAATCAAATCATTTACAATTGACATAATTGTATATCACAGCAAGTAAAAAGTCAAAATTGACCAAAAGTGGACCTCGGATGTACACAAGTAAAAATAAATATTTACGTAATCCTATTATCTGTCTAATATTTAGTTTCAGTATTGATACAGTAGTGTAAGAAATGGATACAACACAATACCTCACATGATAACCCTGGGCTTCTGAATACTAGATCGAGGAATGGCCAAGATAGCTAGAAGTCCACTGGCAAATGCTGAAGCTGCTGCCACAGCCAACGCAGGCGAATTACCACCGCCAAATAGCTGATCCCATGGTCCACTTCCCACAGATACTACCACCTGCCAAAGATTATCAAGACTTGAATGCCTAAATCACAATAGAATTTTATGAAAAGCTGTATACAGGTTTCTCTAATGTGTTTTTCACACATGCATAATTACGCCATAACATAAAATTACCTACTGTAACTAACTTCAATAAATAACCAAGCATGAAACACTCTAACCAAAATTAGATAAAGAAAACTTATTTCATGACCATCTTCATATTTGATAAAGGGAACAACTCTGAACTTTTGTGAAGTTAGATAAAGTTCCTAACTAAATACACCATATCGAGAGTAAGGAAGGAAGAAGCAGCTTAACAAGCATGCTTCTAGACATAAATTCAGCTAGGTATTTTTTTAAATCAAAATATTAGAGGATTCAGTATTCCCCGTGAAGATTCCATTCCAAGTTCAGTAAAGTTAGGAAACACATTGTATTTAGAAAAGTTTAGTTTAATTTCTTAGTTTAACTTATTTCATATTTTTAGAGTAAATTTCACGTACAAATGAGTTTCTCTATCACAAGTAATCCACATCAATAAAGTAAATTTAACGTGATATTAGAGCCTCTTAATTCATTATTTTGAGCGTCTCTTGATGCTTTCGTCATTCTGGCGGCAACCTTAAGTTTCTTACCCGATCAATAATTTTCTCTTTCTTCAAGGTTTTATTAAAATTCTTGAATTCTTTTTATCATAATCATTCAATGTTTTTCTTGTCACCCTCCTTAAACATGGTATGTTTGCATGTGAGGGGTGTAGTATCTCATAAGACAGTCTCTTCTCTTTCTTTACTTTCAGTTTCACTCTAGTTATCAAAGATGACATTCACCTTTGTGACGCCAACAAGTCTATTGAAGAACTGTAGAAGAACGAAATGAGTCTAAGCAGCACCGTAGAGTATGTTCCTATAACAGCCAGCCGATTTCTTTTAGAGCATTCTTTTGTTCGACCAAATACCAATGGTCAGAAAGCCCAAGTTGTTCGCGTTAGTATGTCTTTGCCATCATGCACCGCTAAGCTTCTCGTTGGAGTAATCAATTCAGATTTTTAGCCTCAGATGACTATACTACAACCAAAATGCAGTCCTTGAGTTATGAGGATTGAGGACAGACTTAGTCCCTGACCCTCGTGTTTGACCATAATATTAGTAAAACGTAGTCCCTAAGTCATGAGGACACTCTAAGTCCATGAGCCTTCATCTAATCATACTAACAAAACGTAGTCCCTAAGTCATGAGATCACACAATGTTCATATTAGTATGATTAACACGCACCAGCTTGAGGGGTGGAAAAATTCAATTATACGTTTAGTAGAATTAGGAAACATATTAGTGAAATTAAGAAATATACTGTATTTAAGAAAGTTTAGTTTAATTTCCTAATCTAGCTTATTTCTTATTTCAAGTCTATATCTCCTATATAATGAAGTCTTTCTCATACTAGTTATCACAAGTAATCCACATCAATAAAATAAATTGAACATTCCCCAATTTGGGAAAGCATAACAAGTCCTGAAGGTGTTCAACATTCTTCCATAAGTTAAAGGTGATAACGAATAATCTTATCGTACTTCTCATTTCATCGATTTCCTAGATAAACTCTACTTTAGATCTTATCTTGTTTTGGGAGATATTCCTGTATATATACCTCTTGCCTGCATAGTGCAGTAGCATTCCATGTGTTTTTTGGTGCAACTGTAACTGTGTGTGGTTGTGTGTGTGTGTGTGTGTGTGTGAGAGAGAGAGAGAGGTGACTGTCATCTATTGGTATATTCGTTATAGGTACCTCAACTTATGTACAGGGAATTGAAGTAGTTGTTTCGTATAAATGGGTAAGAGAGGCATGAGAAACCTATGGAAAGAATTTACTCACTTTACTTACTAGCATTCTTGCTTGATTGCCTAATTGACAATTATTTCATAGCATATAATGTGACGGTATATAAAAAATATATTTTGTAATGAAAAACAAATATATCAATATTCAAGCATAGACAATAGAGGAGTTTTAGCAGATTCACCAGTTTGAAAGAAACAAGTTTTTATCTTTTCAGTTTCCACAATTTCCAGGGTAGACTTTTCCTTATACACCAAAGGATGTTAATAATTAGGTTCTATATATTAGTCTAGCAGGCTCTTTGCTTTTATCTTAGTTCTTGACCATAGCCAAATAAAAGTTTCCTCACAAAACAATTAATTTTCCACTCATATTTTCCAAGACAAGGGACGAAAAATACAATTTCTTCTATTTTTCCTGTCTTTACTCGTTTCTTTCGTTTCTCCTAAATGTTTTATTCCTTATTTTACAAACATTAGTATTCATGTTTTTACTACTCCTTTTTCAGACAAAATTAAGGAGAAGGAACCTCAGAATGCAGAATAAAGTTTTAGCTACACCCAGCATGTTATATTGTTGTTAGCACAAACTGAAGGAAGAATTCAACAAAACCATGGAAAATGATAACATTGGGGTAACCCCAGAAGTTAAGGTAATTGTCACTTTAACAATACAACAACTCTCTCTATACATAAATTTCTACATACATCAACCAATTAATACGCTATTGTTGTATTAGCTCTTACACAGTTAATATCAATAAAGAGAGTATGAAAGAACAAAAGAAGAGATAAGAACACATTTGACAGTGCACCCAAAGATATGATGCACTCACATTGTTTTTACAAAGGGACAAGAGCAGGCCATACCTGTGGGATGACAAGTGCAAGATTCAGGACACCCATGGACAATCCTGCAAGAACCAACAAACAATATGAGCAACCCACCATCACATCTACAAAGGAAAACTTCAAAATTAAAACAACCAAAAAGAGCCCACCTTGGCCAAGCCCTAAAGATTCTATGCGTGTGGAAATCAAGGCATATGGAACACTGTATGTGATCTGCAAGTAAATGTCATCACATGACAGATCATATTTCAGCTAAGACACTTAAGTGAGAACAACTATACAGTGACAACAACTGTCACAGACCAGAAGCAAAAACAGAATAATACTATTTTAAATTCTTCATAGTTGGAGACTGCATCAACTTACCGCCAATGGAATACCGAGAATTGCAAAAACTGTTAGCGCTGCAATCACAATGCCAGCTGGAGGTACAGTATGACCTAAGTAGCCCATATTGCTAGCCACAAAGGCAAGAATGAGCATTGCAAGAAAACAGAGAGCCATGAGGATGTTTGAAACACCCCACACAAAACCAGCACCCCACTTCCTGCAGAGCTTTTCCATGAGCACTGATGTTATTCCAAGAACAACTGAATTTAACATGAGACCAACCGCACCCATTCTTACTCCCTTGTTGTAACTCTGCCCTTCATTTGGCTTGCCACCATAGACCTCTCGGCCCATCCAATCAGTATCAAAGAGAAGAAATGGAAACCACCCAATCCATGTCAGAGCAGTGACAAAGAGGATTATCCATATGGGTCCTGAAAGATATCTAAAAGTGCCAAACAACTCCCACAAGAAAGCTTCTTCAGTGTGCCCTGACTCTCCTGGTCCTTCTTCAGCAGGGCATGCTGAACTGTTGCTCAAACCTATAGGCAATTCCTGAGTTGACTTGACACTCACATACGTAGTGATTGCAATAAACACAATGTCAATAAGAAAAGCAGACTTGAGATTGGCACAGTTAATATCACATGCAGGTGTACGAGTAAATCGGAAAACCTTGTACCAGCCACTGTATGATCCAGTGGCAAAGCCAAGAACATTACCAATTGCCATAAAAAGTGAGAAATAAGCATTTGCCACACGAGTCCTCCGATGATCCTTCCCTAAGATAAAGACATTTCAAAGATAATGTCAATTCATAGCTTGTTAAGAACATCCTATTGGTGATAATTAATCTTTCTAGAAATAGCCATCACCAATGTATCATTTTAAATTCTACTCGGTTATACTTTGTTCTCCTGAACATTCAATGAAAGAAGGGCAGAAAATCAACAAAAGATAGGGTTACCATTTTCGTAATACTCAAATCTGTGTATTTCGATGATGTTTTAGCAGAACCAAGGTTGCGATAAGAGATTTTACAAAAACAAGAAGCATCTACCATCAGATGGTGACTAATGAAAGCACTGGGGGTGTAGGAGAAAAGAGATCTTGACTGACAGTGTCCTAAGAGATTGTGAGTTACTTAGGAAATACTAATGTCTGACAGAAAAAGACTAGTACCTAGCTACAATAATTGAGCATATAAGGCTTCACAAATGATTGAACATCAGACTTACAATGTACAAACAAGTCATACAATAACATGTTGCCACAAAAACAAGTGTACCACTCATGAATCAGTTTACATCATTAGCAGGAAAATTGTCCAGAAACCTCTAAATTAATCAATTGGAACATAGAAAGAAGAAAAACCTACTTGCAAAATTATCCTAAAGATAAACTTAATGATTGATCTCCAAGTAAATCAGATTCACAAATGCTTGGATCATATTTATATACTCAAATTGATGTGTGAAAGTGAGTGTTGTTCTCACCAGCACCTAACCTACCAGTAGCCAACAAAAATGCAAACATAAAAACATCTAATCTGGCCGCCCCTAGGACTAAATAAAGTTCAGAGAGTTGCATTGATTGTACTGAGTAAAATCATAAAAAATGATAAAGCAACATCCACCACAAATAAAAATAATAATAATGCCATGATGACTCATTGCTTGATCCTTCAAAAAGATGCGAAATTGTCATCAGATTTCAAATTACTGGAATAATAAAATTAAAGATTTAAGGCTTATGTCACATTCAGGACTTCTCTGTTGCACTCAGCAAGCTGAACGGATTCAAATTAGGGTTCCAACTGACACTACACAATCAATATCAATTCATAACAACTAATCAAATTGAACAGAAAAATGAAGTAAGCTAGATTACCAGTAAGATCCGCAAGCAGAGCTCTGCAAGGTCCTTGAGTCATATTATTGGCCACATCAAGAAACCAAAACCCGATCACAAACACTACCACTGCCCTCGGCCTGGAGTTGACAGTATCGCCGAATAGCCACCCTATGTCCGCCGAGTTGCCGATGATAAGCACAGAGAAAGCAATCGACAAAGCGCCGCAGAGGATGAACGGCCGCCGGCGGCCGAACTTGCTGGTGCACCGGTCGCTCATGTGGCCGACAAGCGGCTGCACCAGCAGCCCGGAGAGCGGGCCGCAGAGCCATATCACACTGGCCCACGCGTGAGGAATCCCCAGCTCCTGCACATACGGCGTGAGTAGCGAAAGCTGGAGCGCCCAGCCGAATTGGATGCCGCAAGCGACGGAGGTCACGCGGAGGAGCTGCCTCTTAGGGACCCTGGCCACCACCGCCGGCCTTGGACGGGCACGGTGGCGCGAAGCTTCAGGGACAGCCATCACCCCCTTTGTCTCCCCCAAACTGGATCAGACTTCGCTTGCTCTGTAGAAATGGAAGTAGAATGCGAGCTAGAGGCTGCTCAGTGAGTCGTGGCCGCGTCGCAACGAGTCGCGGTTGAGTCTGAAACGTGGACTGCGTACAGATACTGGGAATGAACAAATATCCTTGTAACTGCTCTAATTTATGATTACGATTATGCCCCCAATGGATACAGAAATGGTAAAGTGGATGTGAGGTACAAGTGGCAATTTGTGGTTGCTAGGAAGGGCAAAAGTTGGATGCGTCTTGCGTATTTGGTTTTTGGAGGGATTTGTGGTGTAACTGCCAAGTGCCAAGTAGAGCTTAGGATTTGTGTTCGGTCGCGTGGAAATGACAAAATCTCTTCTATAAAATACGCCTCATTCTCGTGTTTGATTTTTGCATGACTTATTAAAGGCATCCTTCCTCGTCTTTTCAAAAGTTAAGGTTTGATGGCATGGAGCCATGGATATAATGGTGGATTGAATTTTAAATTTTATCTTATCCAACAATAATAAATTTCGGTTGAATTAAAAAAGTTAATCACTACTTGGAAATTGCAAAAGCGGTATTATGCTCTCTTCTTAGAGTAGCATTTAGGGTTTCAGTTTTAGGTACTTAGTTTCTCAGTTTTTGGTGGTGTTGGCGGCAAGTGAAGGAAGAAGCAGGCGTTAGGGTCAGTGACAGACGGTGGTTGACGAGTCTCTGTGCTCGAGTCGGTGCAGGCGGACGGTAGCAGACGTCGGTTTAATCGGGTACAGTCGCGGACGAGAGCGAGGCAGAGGCAGAAGATCCGAGTCGGGGTTTGGGTTGGTTTC
>JAYMTH010003122.1:0-11368 GCA_036897465.1 Pelargonium australe | reverse complement strand
TTAGCCCGACCGCCCTCCCCATTCCCCCCCCCCCCCGCCACCACCGGTGCCATTTCCAACCCCCCCTGCTCCTCCTTCTCCAAGGAGAGCATTCTCAACCTATTCCCCAACACTTGAGCCATATTAAATGCGAAATCGACTAAACACAAGAGCTTACCGGAAAATGACAGATCCGACCCCCTAACCTCTGTTCTCCGCACTCGCTCTTGCCGCCCCACCTGTCCCTGTCTCCGCCCTTTACTGGTAGCCGCTGCACTGGTCTCCGCCCTTGCTGGTAGCCGCTACACTGGACTCGTCTCCACTCCGCTGATACGCCGCCATACGAAAACAAAACTCAAAGACACAAAAAAAAAAAACCCTAGAATGCAAATATGCAGAGAGAGACCACTTTCACAATTGTCAGCACTAAAAGTTTTAAATATTAAAATTACTTTAAAAAGGTACATTTAAATTTTTAATTGAAAAATTAAAAAGGAAAAAAAATAGTTGGGTAAACAAGTAACTAGCTGAGAGAGTGCTACTGCTGAAGCAGAGAAGATTTGTTGCTTACTTACCGAGGTTGAAGACGATGCAGTGGTACTTTGTCGCCGTTCTTCTCACCATCCTCACCAGTTCTCAGGTTAGCGTATCACAACCCTAATTCCTCTTTGAGTTCCGAATCTCAATTTTGAGCGTAATTTCTGTTTGGTTGATCTCTTTATGATTTTCTTTTATCACCGTGTGTCCATGAATGAATCTGACTAGTTCTTGATGATTTTGTCCCTAAATGTTAGCTTGATCTGAGCGCAAATCATCTTTTATATTCAATTTTCTGCTGTTCAGGTTCAGCTTCTATAATTTGCGAGTCACTTTCATTTTGTAGTTAGTGGTTGCATTTTCATTGGTTTGATCCAATGGAAATGATTGAGTCATCAACCACCTACACGATCTGGTTGTTTATAATGGAATATTGTAGTACAGTTTTGTTGCATCTATTGAATGAGAGAGCCAAAATGTGACTAACATTAATGTAAATGTTGTGGCACAATCCTGATTATTTTCCCTTCTAAAATAAATTGGCCTATACTCAGTTACTCACACAAAGAAGATATACAAAAGGTGAAAGGGCAAATTTAAACGGGGATGGTTGTAGTTGAAAGGATATGTATTATTGATTGTGTTTTGATCTTTCATTTATATTTTATGCCAAATGACAGGGAATTTTAACTACTCTTTCTCAAAGTAAAGGAGGGTATAAGTATGACTATGCAACCGTTCCATTTCTTGCTGAAATTTTCAAGGTACTTCGCGTGGATCAGTTAGTTTGTTAGTGTATGCCAATTTTCTTATCCATCCTAATTATAATTTCTTTAGTTTTCATTTTCTAGTCGGCCACTGGTTTAATCTACTATCCATTCTTTTGAACTACAGCTCATTGTCTCTAGTGTACTTCTTTGGAGAGAACGCAGAACATCACCTTCTACAAGGATGACTACAGATTGGAAGAGTGTTCTCTTATATCCAATCCCCTCAATTATATATCTTATTCACAACAACGTTCAGTTTGCTACCTTGACTTATGTGGACACATCCACGTATCAGATAATGGGTAATTTGAAGATCGTCACCACTGGCATATTATTCAGGTGGCCTCCCTGGAGTTTCTAATCTTACTTTGCTGATTGTTTTGCATTTTGTTTTTTTCTTGCACTGCTTTTTATTACTAAATAAATTTTTTTACTGGCCAGCTAGAACAGTTTTTTCCATATCATTACTAATTGATGTGTTATTTTCAATTCATGCACTAGGCTATTCCTGAGGAGGAAGTTATCTAATCTGCAATGGATGGCAGTTGTTCTATTAGCCGTTGGAACAACCACAAGCCAGGTGACAGCAAGAAACTTTTCTAGAAAACTATTTTTGATGAATGGCAATTTTTTTTACTTAATCTACATGGTGCTTTTATTTGCTCATCAAGACAATGCTTGATGTAAATTATAATTTGTGAGTAATCTATTTGCTCTGGTTTTAGATGTAGCTTTCAGTTGAGTGATTGTTCTTTTTATCACTGTAGGTCAAAGGTTGTGGAGAAGCTTCATGTGAATCTTTGTTCTCTGCACCTATTCAAGGTTACCTATTTGGCTTGCTATCTGCTTGTCTATCAGCATTAGCTGGCGTCTATACTGAGTTTCTGATGAAAAAGAATAATGATAGCTTGTACTGGCAAAATGTACAATTATATACGTAGGTATCTTTTCTTCTCACTATAGCTTGCTTTTTCTAGTAAACATTAATTATCTAATTTTCTTTATAATAATAACTGCTTTTGCTACCATCAGTTTATCTATATCATTATTGAGTTGTGGAAGGAATTTAGTTCGCTGTGCCCCCTGTTCTCAAAATATTACATACTCACCGAGATAAAATTCTTATTAAAGCAACATTTGCGCTAAAAAATTCCTTGATGTTGTTCTTCTTTCTCAGGTTTGGTGTTATTTTCAATATGTTACGGCTTCTCCTAGATGATTTCAGTGGTGGATTTGATAAGGGACCTTGGTGGCAACGTCTCCTCAACGGATATAGTATTACAACTTGGTTGGTGGTTCTAAATCTTGGATCCACTGGGTTGCTCGTATCCTGGCTGATGAAGTATGCTGATAATATTGTGAAGGTAATAGTTCTTTTTACTTTGGGACTACTATCAGTTGTTTCTTTGATGTGTGTCTTTTGGGACCTTCCTTACTGGTTTATGCTATATTAGATGTCAAAGATAATCTTTTTCCTTTGCAATTATAGCTATTTTATTAATTAAAATATTTGAGTCGGTAGTGCATCTTAAGAACAGCATCATAGTATTCAGCATTCAAGCTTGAAGAGCTAAAATATATGAAGTTACCCACATACTGATTATGCATATGACAAAAGAAATGCTCTCAGTATTGGTTAATGCTTCATGATTCATGAATTGCACTTTGGCTTACAACCCTTAATTTCTGGATTTAATATGGGAAATGATGTTGATTCAGTGGACTTGCATATGTTACATCTTTTTCCTGTGTCTGGGGGCAGCTTTGTTAGAAAATAATGCCCTTAACCCGATAAAAGTATCGGTGTTTTGGAGTCTAACTTGTGCCCATGTTAGCTACTCGTGTCATAAGCATACATAAATTTTGATATGGCTGTCCTTGTTCATTTTGATTCTTTCAGGTATATTCAACATCAATGGCAATGCTGCTGACGACAGTGCTATCTATATATCTTTTCAACTTGAAGCCTACTCTGCAGGTTAGTTTTCATGCCTCGGAAAGTAATAAAAGATTTTAGGCTCCCTCATATATAGAATTGACAATCCTTCCCTCCCTGCTTTTTATGCTGCTGCAGCTCCTGTTGGGCATTATTATCTGTATGATGTCACTACACATGTATTTTGCCCCTCCAAAGATGCTACTGGATTTGCCGCCAACAGCAAAAACTGATCCCGAGAACCCAGAAGTTGCTGTTGTACGAAAATCAGCCTCCTGATGTAGTTGTGCGACAGATCAAGGAACGTAATGCCTATCAGTTGCCTGCCATTGGAAGTTGCTGCTTAGAATCTGATAACCGAAATGTGATTGAGGCAGGTCAGTCATTACACTACACACAGAAAAAGATTCATCCTGGATTCAGAACCATCCTTCAGACATGTCAATATTGATCCAGGACCAGTGATTACTAATTTTGTACTACCAGAAGAGCAAAAGCTGGCAAAGGAACAAACACAAATTGTACTGTACCATACTGTTCTTAACTTCAGAGTAAAACAAGAAGAATTTAACTGTCAATTTGTCCAGACATATATGGAAAGTGTATCAACATTTTACAAAAATTATTTCTTGCACTGATTATCGCGTAAATTTTCCATATTCATCTCCCTTATCTCGTACGATTACTGGGCACATCTAGGACTACTTGCGAATCCAACTGGGTTCACTATTTCGATAAAGAAATTGCTGCGCCACGCCTACCATGTAATCAGAAGTTTCTAGCCACACATTATATTTTGAGCATTTATGTTGAGACTCTGATTGATGGTTTTTTCGTAGATGCAGTGAATAGTGGCATTGAATTGAATTATCCGACTGGCGAAAGGCCTTTGGCTAATCTTTCATTTTCAGGACATCAATGCTCTCTATCTACAAACCGCCTCTGTGATGCCTATAAAAGGCGAATTTGGCATCCAACACTTACGTAGCTTATCAAGTTCATTGAGCTGAAGATGATGAGTACAGGAAGTGCCTTTGCTGGAGTAGTAATAAGGCCAAATGGGCAGCTACAAGCAAGCCGGAATGAGTTCCAGATGCCTCTGCACTATCCGAGGTACAAAAAGACCGATTACGAGACCATGCCTGAATGGAAAGTTGACTGCCTCTTGAACCAGTACGGCCTGCCCGTTGCCGGAGATGTTGTCCACAAGAGGAAGTTTGCTATGGACACATTCCTCTGGCCTTCCCAGAAATGATCCATCACTACAATAATATATGCATAGCTTACATGACAATCTTGTACTAGCTTTAATTATGTTTAATATTGCTTTATTTCTGTGTAATATATATGTGCTGAACTTAAACTTATGTTTTATGCAATAAATTGGCCAGATCTTGTTCGCAAAATTGACAGCTTGATTACCAATATATAATGGTTCATATGGTTCATGGTATCGAAACTATATAGTACTATAAGATAAAGTTTGTACATAACATGATAGTTAATGATGACGCATTGACATATATATAGGAATGTTGATATTGTAAGTTTGGCACCACAGGTGTAGATGAATTCTAAGTAGTTGCTCTCTCATTTATTATGAAAATTACAAGTGACCTCTACCATACGGCATAAACTCTAAGGTCTCATTTTTGATAATTAAGTTTCTTTAACATGAATTAGAAGTAGCCTTCTTCTTCTTACAATCGAGCTCGAGAGCTCCTTCCTTTCTTCTCTTTGCCCTCGGACTTGTAAAACAAGGTTTCTGTTTGGGGAAGCTCTTTCGACGTCCAAGTAAGATACCTCTCAGGATAATCTTAGCGTTCGGAGTTTAATCATTTCCTTTTCACTCCCCTCTTAAAGTCGTCTCTTGTGGGCCGTTTTGACGTGAGGCTTTACGGTGGGCTCGGTGTGAGGCCCATTATGATGTGTCTCTCCCCCACAGCCCTTACGCACGTGGGTACCTGTATGGATAGGTTCAATAACAGGAAACAGTAGTAATGGTTTTGTAATGGCAATGTAGGTAGGAATTAGGATAAGACAAAGGACATTGTGGTGGGACAAAGGCTTATCCTTGTGTTTAAATTTCTAGGTTTCAGACAAAGATGGCTAAAACTTACATTTTAATAAGTTAGTGAACCCGAGTCTTAGAGATTGCACCCAAGCTGTGTTACCGCTTGGCCAAGTGGACGGTGGTTTGTGCATACAAGTTTTTTTTCTTTATACAGAAAGGTGCCGAAATATTTTCTTGCAACGGCCTAAGGGACTTTACAAGACGAATATATACAAGCTTGAACAAGGAACCAATAGTGTTCAGAAAAGAGACTTTGTCTTTTAACCCTAGCCTAGGGCTTTTGGCACCTTACCGCACTAAAAGTGGTCTTTTACACCACCATCACCAAGAATGTGTTGAGTGGGAATCGATTCTGAGACCTCTTTCCACTCACACAGTTGAATTAACCATTATCTGCGCCACTTTTATGAATCTCCATTTATCATGTTTTTGTTTTTATTTTGCTTGAATATTTTGTGACATGCATCTATCAACTATTATTGTCATCTCTCTGTAATGCGTAAACCAGTTTTTCTATTTAGGAGTTGTGTTGGTTAATTAGAAGGTGACTTTTACATAAAGAATGATGATTGGAATTCGCTGGCAGAGGCTTTGATTTGTTCAAAAGAAGATTTTGTAAGAGAATATATGAATTAATGTAGAAATTAAGAATGTTTTGTTGGCATGGGCTGGCTGCTACCTACTTACTTAACCAGCAATTAGACCAAATTCAACAACACTAACACAATCCCAATTACTTATGTTTGATCCGCCAGCCAGCTTCATATTCCTCAAACCATTCCAAACAATCCATAGCTACCTGTAACTCATTAATTAATGACATATATCTAATGATCATGCATTATTAATGCAACAATTTCTCACATAAAAAAATAAAAAGTAATACTTCATCGGTTTCAAAATGAGCGTTTTGTTTTCATTTTTTTGCAAAAATTAAGAATTACTCCCTCCGTCCTAAAATGAGTGTCCTCCTTTCTATTTTGAGAAAAATTAAGGAGAAGTTAGTTAGTGTGATATGGTTACTATTGTATCCTTATGATTATGTGGTGAGAGAATCTAACTAACTTTTTATAAGGGTATTATTGACAATTCATGCATAACTAACTTACTAGTTAAGGAAACAAGACACTCATTTTGGGACAAAAATGCAATTAAAACAAGACACTCATTTTGGGACGGATGGAGTATCATATAATTTAGTGGGTTTCTAATATTACCCTCATTTTCACACCTACACCTCATGTGCGGATCTGCCCATGGGCATAAGTGATAAGGATAATATGAGAAAAACAATAATATATTAACCTAAAAATAGAAACATGACACTTATTTAGGGACAAAAAATTTAGACAAACATGACACTTATTTTGAGACGGAGGGAGTAAGAGAGATTTTACTTACCAAGCTTCCTTCCATGGAACGACACTTTTACTCGAAGTTTTTTGTGTCTCTCCTACATTCGATGTGAAAATCAATACATGAGCCTTTGAAGACAAATATTTCTCATGTTTACTCAAAGTTGTCTAATATTTCTTTCAAATTTGATGTGAAAATTAAAGACTCGAATATTTTAGATTGAGTTTGAATTGAAAATGAGTTTAAATTAATATAAATCGTATAGAAGTCAAATTTGACCAACGAACATCCATTCATATGTCACTCGGTTGTAAGAGTCTGATCGCACTAGATCATTCTCATTTTCCAATGAGGCAATGACAACAAACATAATTGATTGGTGTGGTCACAAATGTGCACCTTCAAAACACGCGTACCTCCTATGCACCCCTCTAAGATGTGTGAGCCCTCATGTACACCTCCAAGTGAGGGTCAAGCCTATGACTTAAGTCTGACCTTGAGAGAAGGATTACCTGGGGCTCTAAGTTGTCACCACAATTGCGTCCTCAGAATCTCTCTAGGCAAGCCACACCCATGGTGCTCCATGAAACAACTTCTTAATTAGACTCGGTCCTCCGATAACCTCTAAGGCCCTAGCTAGCGCCTCAAAGTTCCTAAGACGGTGTCATCATCATTGTGTCATTGTGATGACATCGTCTACATGTCATCAATGGGCTCCAAATCTACCTCCTTTTAACATCATTTTACATCATCATGTAGTAAATAAAATCATCATTTGAGCTCATAGCATCACGTGTACCTGTGGTATAGAAACCGAGGTCTAAAACCACTTGACAATTGGAACACAGTCTTATTGTCTTAATAATAAAAAAAATCATTCAAGTTGGACTGCAACTCCATTTATAAAAAGACAGATAAAAAGTAAAGAAATGGGAGAGGGAATCAGGCACATGGCGCCAAATAAGGTCACAGACTGTGTCAAACTGAATTTGAATAATGAGAGAGATCAAAAGCAAAGCCAGAGAGGCACATGGGTTGCTTTTGGCATGGTCCTCACCAGTCCACCCACCACCTCTCTTCTCATGGCCGGGTTTACCAATTACCGGCTTTACCGGTATTTCCTCTCCACCTTCTAAATCATAGCATTATAAGACAACTTTCTGCACCAAAAATCACCATCGCATCAATTTTTCATTCTCCCAATCTTGTGTGATCTTAGAGCTCTGCTCTGCTCCTCTCCCCTCTGCGACCCATTCGCAGAGGCTTGTTCTTCTTCTTCTTCTTCTTCATTCTTTTGAGAGAGAAAATGGCAGTTCCAAGGGTTACATTTGGATTCATGGCTGCTGTTGTTGCCGTCCTCGTGTTCGCTATTGCCTTTCCTGCCACCGTTCAAGCCGACTCCATGGCTCCTGCCCCTGCTCCAACCAGCGACGGTACGCTACACATTTCAATTCTCATATTGTTTTCAGATCTGAGACTCCCTACGCATTACACGAGTAATGACTCACGGGCTCTGTTTTCTCTTTTCGTTATGTTTCAGGAACGTCTATTGACCAAGGGATTGCGTACGTGTTGATGTTGCTGGCACTGGCATTGACATACATGATTCACACCGCTGACTTGTGCTGCTTCTGAGTTTATTTTACTAAGAACAAGATTCAAGAGCTCAATTTGGGTGCCAAATACGGAGGAGGAGCACATCGGCGGCAAAGCTAAGCAACACAGGGTTGGCATATTTAGTAGGAGAGGTTTCGGGTTAGATGGGCGGCAATGAAGCATCCCATGTGTGCTAAGTGTTGTGTGATGGGTCTCTATGTATGCAAAAATCCTAACTTTCACAATAATGAAAAATGAACCTACGGTTTCTGTCAATGTCGGTTTGCGCCCTTTTCCCTCTACGCTATTCTCTTTTCACACATGAAAGGATTCACCTATCGGGTTCATGATAAGGTGTTCAAAAAGAAAAGGATTCGCCATAAACTTAACGATATATCTTAACTTCAAACTAGCAGCATTTAGGGCATTGAGGAAGCTCCCTACATAAATGGCAATCATTTAAGGCTACCAATTTACCAATTCAACAAAGTCTGGACAGAATCAAGTGAGAGAAGCACTTAGCTAACTACTACATGTGATTTCAAAATTCCTTGTGGATTGAGTTACAATGCAAGCATCTATGTTTTTCCAATATCCATTAGAACAAGAATAAGTGAGTGCAACAAGTTTGTCATCAATCTCTATCAAAAGAGCCTAAGAAAAACACCACCTTTAAAACAATCACGCATTCTTGCTGGTTGGCTTTGCTTGCTGTAGGTTCTCATCTGCTAGTGAGAATTTTGTCACTTTCTGCGTAGCAAAAAATGAATAACAAGATGAGAAAAATGAAATGAAGACATGAGACATAATATAATGTACAAACAAGTAGTAAAACTAACTTAGTCACTTGTTATGTATTTCTCTTCAATTGTTAAGGTAAGAAGCAGACAGAAAGTCCATAAAAATTTTGAAGGACAGCTCATGAAAGATCCCTAAGGTTACAGGCCTTCAGCCATCACTTCATCGATAATCTCCTATATGGTAATCTGAGAAGGCGATAACAGGATCAGCTAAGAAGGAGCTAACGAGAATTGGTTTGCATATCAGGCATTTTGGATACGTTTTCCAATTGAAAATACAACTGCTATTCACTTAAGCACGTGGATTATCAGGGCAACCTATCCTACATACTGTAATTCACAAGCAGCACTCTAAGGAGAATATGTATGAGAAAATGTTGATTGAGGACACACTATCAAGTCATCACTTCAAAGCCAGAAATTACTGCAACATATGATCATTATTAAAAGCAAACTTTCAAATCTCTATATGCTCAAAGAGCTGGACACGAAACTGAATGCCTTCTTAAGCATTTAAAATAATTTTATTTCGTTCTAGCTAAATTGCTTGGGCACAAAGACAGACTTGTACTCTCATGGATTTTGTTAATTTTGATTACCTGAAAATTCTTCTTTGGAGTTTGTTATGTGACTTGAGCAAACATGGAAAAGACAGTGCTAACATGCTTATGCTGCATCCTATAACTCTTGTGACAAACTTCACATGATATCCCCAAATAAGACTTGACAAAGGAGTTAGACAAGCGGATGGGCTGTTCAGTACTGGTCAGTAATGGCATGAAAGAGGCACTTATCATAACGGCTGAACTGACCCGCAATCCAAAAACTAACCCAGTACTGCATGTTCTAATTCAATAGGACTTCCACATTTTTACATTACAAAGTCAAGACTGTGATATGATCTACAGACTACATCAAGGTTGATACAAGATAACGTACTAATGGCCCTGATGTCATCATCATATTTAGGCAAAATTAGCTATCTTAAGGGTTAAAGTTATAAACGAGCCTCCAACTATACTTGCATATCATATTTGATCCTCGACTAATTTTAAAATCACCATTGATCCTTAATATACTATACAACTTCATCACCATTGATCCTTAATATACTATACAACTTCATCACCATTGATCAAAATATATATTTAACTACCGTTTTATACCAAAATTTGCACAAGCCTTAACCTAAATGTATATGAAAAATGAAAAACATGACACTAAATTAAAATGAAATTGTCGGTTAAGTTTTAGAAAACAATAGATTTTGGGACACTAAATGAGTAAATGTTGAGATAAGAATAGTTGAAAGAACAATTATGATTCTAGATATAGTTAGAGAATCAAATATAAACTTCTGTCTATTTGGAAGATCAATGGTGAGTTTAACCCTTATCTTAATAAGAATGCATCAAGCAAAAAACATAACTTCATATCTTGGTTTCTGAAAATACATATTTTAAGACAAATAAAGCAAAAGGAACAAAAATGAAGAAGAGTAACCACCTTGACCTGGATTGCATAGCAGCATTAACAATGTGGAGAGAAGCAAAACATAAATTAGTTTTTTATGCTATTATTCTATAACTAGATGGTTACCATTGTCAACTATCATGACTCAGAACTCACAAATGAAAGAAAAATCAATCAATTTGAATTTTCAAAATTAATTCTACTTCCGTGCCAAGAAAAATTCACACAAAATTGTAAACGAAACAGGTAAATAACATCGAATAAGCTTCGATCAATAACATCAATACACGAAATCGAAGTGAGCATAAACTGAAACAGTAAAAGGGAATCAAATTACCTTGTTGAGGACGCACTCACGTAAGGATTGCAAGAGTTTGGTGCATTTTTCTTGGTCGTAAGGCGATTGGGCGACGCAGTTGAGCAGATCCAGCGCCTCCTGTGAGCATATGGGCTGTGCTCGTTGTTCGTCCATGGTTTCTTAGGGTTCAGGGTTTATGATTCTTCTTCGTTGAAGAGAACAGGAGACAAGTCAGTGTGGTTTTCTCTTGTGGTCTGTTTGGTTGCCGAGAAAAAATAAGGGACTTCCGCTTTTGCGAACCACGGTTTTTCTAGTAGCCTCCAGACGCCTGTTGTTTCCAGGTTCTTAAAACTGGGCTGTACGTTGTTTTACGTACTTTCTTCCTTTGTTTGCCACCTGTCACTGTATTTACCTGCATTTTTTTCTCTAATATAATTATGATTGAAAACTCTAGTGGTTATTGAAATTTCTTTTCTTTAATTTTTTCTCTCCTATTTCATCAAATTCTATTTAAATTAAAAATCATTCTGTTCTTCGTTAAAAAAAAAA
>JAYMTH010003121.1:0-11370 GCA_036897465.1 Pelargonium australe | reverse complement strand
GGTCACCACGCGTTTGGCGGTTAACTAAGTGTTTCTTCACACAATACTGTAGTAGTATATGACCTCAGTGAATCCATGTCATTATATCAGAAAGACAGAAACCCAGAAAAAAGATTTTTTTTCAATAAAAATAAGTATTATAAAAAAACATTAAAAATAAAAAGAGAGACAAAATGATCACATGCCAACCAGACTACACGTTGCGTTGTTGCCTCTCTCTCTATCTCTCTCCTCTCTGTGTTTGATGTTTCTTTGAATCCATGGGAGAAGAGAAGGCTAATGGTAGCTACTGCTAGTGCTATAGACTAAGACCCATCACAGTTTTTATCGCTGTCCTGTCGTCTACACATTGCTTTTGCTATCGATATTGCTATTGATATTGCTATTGCTATTGCATGCTTCTTTGTTGCTCTGCTTCCTGCTAATCCCTCCTCTTCTCTCTCTCTCTCTCTCCGCCATTTGGGGCTACCTCTGGGTCCCCATTCCAGGTACCCTTTTGGAAGTTATTCATTTTCTCTTTTTGTTTTCGAGGGATTCTCTGCAACTTTCTGGGGAAAATTTTCTGTTTGGGGTTTCAGGAGCAATGTACTCGGCAATCCACTCTCTGCCTCTCGACGGCTGCGACTTTCACGGAGCTCTGGAGGGGACCAACCTCCCCGGTGATGCCTGCTTGGTCCTCACTTCCGATCCCAAGCCCCGCCTCCGCTGGACCGCCGAACTCCACGACAGATTCGTCGATGCTGTCACCCAGCTCGGTGGCCCTGATAGTGCGTCCTCTATCTCTCACACTTCAATTACTGCTGCAAATGTGTTTAATTGCTTCAAGATTGGGTTTTGTTTTCTGGGTTTCTCTCTACCCTAGTTGGGTTGTTTTTATTCATTACATTCCAACATTTTCTTCTAGCTTGAGCTGTTGTTTTGTTGGGTTTATGTTTTCCTCTATAGTTGTTGGCATTTCTGCAGTGCTTTAAGGTTAAGAAATTTATTTATCAGAATTCAGAACCATTCCCTTGCTGTGTTTTTGTTTTGATTGAACTACCAAAATCTGTCTCAGAGTCACAACAAACAGATGCAAATATTGTTTCAATCATTAACTCTACTATCCTTTCTTTGTTAAGGAATGTTGACTCTTTAATGCCATCAGTTATGTCTCAAATGTGTTGCTATATCAGATTAATGATCCTTTAAGATAAATTTTGAACCCTTAATAAATGCTAGGTTTCTTCTCTTTCTGCTGTCCTTGAGACCCTAGGACCACAGGCCCCTCTACCATCATTCTTCTGCAGCACATCATGGGGGGTAATAAAAAATCTTCTTCTATTTTTCATGAAAAATATGTACACATATTTCTATTTTCTGGGGGATCACTATATATCATAAAGATATTCAAGAAGTGAGTCCCACTTCAGAAAAAAAATTACTCACAAGGACAACTCTTATTTGGAGCCATTCTGTTCAATTATTTTGGTTTATGTAGTTCAGCTCTAAGACAAATTAGAGTACCGGTCAAGTTTTGTCTTCGCATAAAAAGAATATTACATACTTACTTGGAATCTGATTGATTGTTGATTTAGGATTGAATTCCAAGCTTAGCGTTTGGGATCTTTTCATACTTTTTTGTGCCCTTTAGAAGCTGTAATGTCAATTGCTTTTTATCCCCATATATTTTATCATTCTGGATTTTGTGTACCCGTAGTGCTTTTTAAATCTGGGATGCAAACTTAAAGCCTAGTAGACACAAGCATATGTTAATACTTGTAGGTATTAGTATTACATCTTCAAACACAGTAGAAGGAGCAAATGTAATTATATAAAACTATTTGAAAGGAATAGAGGCTTTTACTAATACATGTAAGGTAAACTAAGCTGACCTTCCAGCGATGCAAGTTGTTGTAAAGGTATTGAATTTAGGCCTGGTTACAGGAGTATATTGTTATAGTTTGTGTCACAATAAAAATGGCGTTGGAGCTTGTTATCCTCTAAATCAAGTTTTCAAATCCTTGGCACCACCCAAATTAGAATAACTAAATTTTATTTTTTAGTCTTTATCTCAAATATCCTCCAACTCCAACTCTCTCATCTCAAATATCCAGGCTTTCTTAAGTTAACGTGCAAAGTCCCAATTTGTTTATATGTGCGGGGTTGTGTTAAGTATATAACTATAGTTGGGCCTTCAACTATCAGTTTAAACTTTTAGTTATTTTGTTTATCTAATGTTAGTAAAAGCTTGCTCAGCCATTAACCAATCCTCGATGCCTAGAAGATATTCCAGGCTAAAGGTTGGTTCAGGGTCAACTAGGATTACAACTGGGTTCAGGAACGACTTTACTAGTTGTGTTATTGATGAAAGTTGGTGTATATCCCATTCTTTAACAATTATGTTAGCTTTATCTTCATGTCTGTACTAACTTGACTCTGGACTAGGCTGGTTCTAGTGTTCTTATACAGAATTGATATGTTCATTCTGACTAAACCCAACCCTCTCAGGAATAGTTCATTCCTGAGCCCAGCTCATATTTCAACTACTCCTGATTATTTACTTATTAAGTTATGGAACTGTTTTTTTTCTTTCTTAATGATAGTATGCTTTCTTATTCTTGATTCCATCAATATTGGATTGGTTTCTGAATTTTTTGGTTGTCTTGACATGGTCGTGCAGAAGCAACACCAAAGACCATTATGAGAACCATGGGAGTAAAAGGCCTGACCCTTTATCACTTGAAGTCACATCTCCAGGTTTGTCACTTCTCTCGTGTTAGGGATGATCCAGAAATTGTCTTAATGCTTCATTTTTGTTGCTACGTGTAACTTCTCAGCAATAGGATGGTGAGTTAAGTATTGTATAAAATTTGAAGTCATAAGAAACTCGATACAGTTTGAGACTTTACTCATGTATTAAGGCTTTTGAACACAGTTCAAAAATTCATTTAATGTATGTTTACATTTTTACTGCATCTGCATCTGCATATTATGATCATTGTATTTTAAATTTGCAGAAATATCGGCTGGGGAAGCAAGCTTGCAAGGAATCTACTGACAACTCTAAGGATGGTATAAACTTTACAATTCTTAGAATACTTACAGATTTGTGCATTCTACTTCATTCTGCATGTTTGTTAATTTCAATTTTAAAAGTCTAATAAAATGGAAGGGGCAGATTAAGAGAACTATATGAAAAAAAAAAAAAACAACAACTCGAGAAAGGAAACCCAAAATAGTTTCCGGGTATATATCCTGGTTATTCGGTTATTCCCCTTATTTGGCCACATTATGTCTTTGATTCCTTTCTACTATACATTGCTTGTTCTCCCATGAGTAATACTTCAGTCTAAAGCCTTTAATCGTCACCTTCAAGTCACTCTTTTCTGACTAATTTTGTACCCAGCTAATGATTAGCTGAGTTGGGAAAAGCAAGTGGAGGTAGCTAATTGGATGGGAAATGTTTATACTAATTTCAAATATGTTGATTTTTTAAAAATAGAGGTACTTAAGATATCATTAGTTAATATATCAATAGTTAACAGTTAGTCTTCGCAGCTTCTTGCATTGCAGAGAGTCAGGATACCGGTTCTTCTGCATCAACATCGTCAAGAATAATGGCACAAGATATAAATGAGTATGCTATCCTTTTCCCCACTTCATTATCTAGTTTCTCTTTCTTTCTTCTATTAACCATCCCCTTTTCATACAGTGGCTACCAGGTTACTGAGGCCTTGCGAGTCCAGATGGAAGTCCAACGAAGACTTCATGAGCAGCTGGAGGTTAGTTTCCATATTTGATTTTGTTTTAGGGAAAACCACTTTGTTAGTGTAGCTATGCAGAAAGCTAACTCTATGGTGTTGGTGTATGTTACTTTATGGTTACTTCAAGAGTTCAGAAGTTTGTAAGGGATGTTGTTTTTTTGAAGCACTCAACATATATTTATTTGTATGCTGAAGTGGAGAATAACTGATTAACACCCACAATAGATGACCTTCGTATATGTTTATCACAATTTAGGTCAAAGGAGAGCTTCATATGGACTGTGCTTGTGCTCTATTATTGATATTCCAATTCAATTTTGGCTTTGAAAACATTATGTTTTTTGTTTTCTTACTGTGATCAGGTTCAGCGCCGTCTGCAACTTAGGATTGAGGCTCAGGGGAAATATTTACAGTCAATATTGGAGAAAGCCTGTCAAGCTCTCAATGACCAGGCTGTCGCAGCTGCTGGGCTAGAAGCTGCGAGGGAAGAACTATCTGAGCTGGCAATTAAAGTCTCCAGTGATTGCCAAGGAATGGTTCCTCTTGACACCCTAAAGATGCCTTCCTTGTCCGAACTTGCTGCCGCTCTGGAGAACAAAAATGTTTCCAACATCCCAGCTCGAATTGGTGACTGTTCGGTCGAAAGCTGCCTAACATCAACGGGAAGCCCGGTTTCTCTGATTGGCATGGCTTCACAGATTGCTGCCATGAAGAAGAGACCGAGGCCCTTGTTTGGGTCCGGGGACTCGTCCTTGCCACTGGAGAGACAAGATGTAGAGTGGATGGTGCCTAATATTGGATGAAATAGCAAAACATTCTCATCTTTTTTTACTCTCTCAGTCCTTTTTAATTGATCCATCTCATCCTTTAACCAACTGTGAAACATCAGTGGCTTGCCTGTATATATTCTTAAATCACTTCCTTTAAATGTGAGAATTTCTTTATTTTGCAAGTTGGAATTTGTCTCCCTTTACACGTAGGGTCTCACATTCATGGCATCATAATTTATACTTTTGCTTTTGGGTTAGCCATTTTGTCATAGATTCTGTGAATGGTGATGATGGTTAGTACAACAACACTTTCTGATTTTTCATTGAACCAAGATGTTTAAATTTGGTAACATGTTCAAAACAAGAGAAAAACCAATTATCTTTGCCTTCATAGGCCAAAAGACCAACAACCCGCGAGCCAAGTGGTGTGGTCTGCGCACCATTTACGCACCGTTGTGTCTCGAGAAAAAAAGTCTCTGAATTTATGAGCCCAGACTCCAACATGCCACAGTGCCATTGAATCTATCATTGCAGCATATCTTGTTCCCACCATTTTTCCCTTGTGGTCTCATTTGTAGCTTCAAAAAACCAAATAATTGGTACCCTATTTGTAAGAGAACATAACATGTAACACTCTCAAAACCCATTACTTGAATGTGCTCTTCTTTGTATACTATGAACAGAGCTCCTACACTAATAAAGCAAGGCAAAGCAAAACTTATTCTTTAATTGAGTACTGGGTTTGTGTTTGAAAAAGAGAGATTTGTCATGATGACATCTCCACTCACTTGCTCCATTCTTCTTTATTTGTCTCTGTTTTGTGGGCTCTTCTGTGTTGTGGTTGTGGGTAAATAACCAAGTGTTCTCTTTTCTCATAGTATTTACTTATCTCACACAGCCATGAAAGATTCACCAGGTATGCAATTTTACTCTGTGTTTTAGCAATTCTGATATGGGTTTTGAATACTCTGTTGAAATATGAACTGAAACCCAAAAAGTGAATCTGTAATATGATTGGTTTGGAGGGGTTTTTAGGTTGGGATTTTCAACTGTTCGCAATTGGATGTGGGTTTTCTAGTAATGCATCAGTTGGCAACATCTACAATCCTAGGTTTGATTTTAGGGTATGAATCTGGAGTTCTTGTCTGTTTAGTGATAATTTTCTGGGTTTTTCCTTTACTTTGTGTTTTTCATTTTTAACCTGGAAACTATGGAGAAAACTGGGATTAAAATTGGGATTTTTCAGATTATGTTTGTACTTTCATACACTTGACTACCTTGAATAGTTGCTTGATAATGTTGAATACACGACTCAGTATCCAATTTATACATTTGGGTTGGCCTCAGTTTTGTCATCTGTTTGCCCTATCTCGCAGCCTCGGATGTCATAAAACGAAGAATGGTGGAATAAGATGAATAGACTTGAAAAACATGCATGCTCAGTTTTTGTTTGTAGTTTCTTTGAAATGGGATGGTATTGCTTTCCAATTTATCACTGCTTAATGCAATTATGAAAATACATTGTGCTGATATTCACATCAAGTCAACCAGGCAGGTCTCAGGTGTGCCCGAACGTGGCATTTATTTATTCTCTATCCACATTAGTCGTTGTTTAGGGACCAATCTGGTTCAGTTCCGAAAGTACCTTGGTTCTTGTCCCTTGATTTAATGAAAATGACTAGAAACCTGTCCTTAACTTCTGCTATAGTCAGCCTCATGGCTTGACATAGGAGCCCAATCACTTCCTTCTTCCAATCACCATAAATATATACATTCTTGTGTCATGATCGCCACTTCTGTCACCTCTCAGATATGTAGTTTTCTGCTGCATTTACCATAGACATCGACTCTTTGAATATTGGTCCGCAATGACAGGCATCGATTCTCTGTCTAAGGTAGATGCTTCATTACACTATTCTTACTCGTTATACAATACCATTTTCATTGTGATTTATTTCTTTACCACTATCCAACTCCAACATTTGCATTACTCAACTGTTTTGCATCTGACATGCCACAAGTCCGATATAGTGCTTGTGTGAAGTGAGTAGGGAATAATATTTTCTAGACTTCCAATGAGAGATCATGATGTTGTGGCGTTCTTCGTGTGATGTTATGTTCATGTGAAGGCTATACCATCAAATTTCAAGAACTAGGTATTATCGTATCTAATAAGCTGTATATGTTTTCTCGTCATTTCTTACTCTTAAGGTACATCTCATCCTTGTCCTGCTCTGAAGGCCTTGTCCATCAAACTTGGAAGCATGCTCTGTCATTGTGGTTCATCAAACAATTATAAGAGGTTGGATGCAAAACTCGAAAGGAAAATGGTAGAATTCAAGAGAAGTTCATCGGGGCATAACAATTTCAAATCTATTAACAGCATACTTATGAGGTTCCCTCAGTTCAAAGAGGGACTAAAAACTATCAGAAATGTGTTTGAACAGTATGGTGAGCGAGTTTCAAGAATCTAGTTTATCTCTTTTTAAGCATTTCTTTTTTGCAGTGATTTTATGCAAATTAACTCTCTCTAATCTCTCTCTCTCCAGATGAAGATTCAAATGGAGCTATTGACCGCGAGGAACTCAAAAAATGTTTACAGGAACTGCAGCTTCATCTAACAGAAAAAGAAGTCGAGGAACTTTTCCATTCTTGTGACATAGATGGGAATGAAGGGATACAATTCAACGAGTTCATTGTTCTTCTCTGTCTCATCTACCTTCTAATGGAATCTTCCTCATCTCCTAATAATGTATGTACTATAATCTCAACTTTATTTATTCTTTAATCTAGAGTCGGACTATCTTGGTGACCGTGAACTTATCAATAAACTTCTGATTTGGGAATCTGCTTCAGAAATTGAAAATGGGCTCACCACAGCTCGAAGCCACTTTTGATACAATAGTTGAAGCATTCTTGTTCCTGGACAAAAACGGTGACGGGAAGCTCAACAAGAAAGAAGTGATTAGGGCTTTGAACGAGGCTTCTCCTTCGGAGAGATCCCCTGCACACATAACTACTACTCGATTCAGTATGGCCTGCTTCACTTGCTATGGTTTTACGTATTACTTTGTAGTTGCATTACTGCCACTGCTTAACCTTCTTTGCGTGATCTTGTTGAATTGATGCAGAAGAAATGGACTGGGACAAGAACGGGAAGGTCAGCTTCAGGGAATTCCTCTTCGCTTTTGTTGATTGGGTTGGAATTGGCGATGAAGATGACATTCCTGATACGCGAACCACACCTCAGGACAGCATGTAATTGGCATCTTAATACACAACAAAACGACGCGTATGTCCATATCTCTGAAGGCCCTAACTACTGATTTCTGAAATGTGTTGTTGCATTATGTTTATGTGTATGCTATGCTCTCTTTCTGTAATATAGAAACAAATCTTTATATCAATCACAATGGTGCATCTTCCGTGAAGAATCTTTTCCATCTAAAATCTCCCGAAAGAGTTTGTACGAGTAAAACATAAATAGTGGGAAATGTTTGAATTCTAATCATGCTTAATACATCGTCACATGAACTTAAAATATACAACAGAAGACCTGTTTCTATCTTTGCTATACACAGTATGTGCCTGAAATAGTAAACAAATATACGAAAACAAGGAGACTAAACATCCTTAAATAGCGATTAGCGAACTAAACCCAGATTACATATATACCTACATGTTAATGCAATATATGTGGTAGGTGAGTTTCATTGTATTCCCAGGGCTTGGATTCTTTTAATCAATGACAAAGAAGAAGCATGTCTCTGTTTCCAATCTTCCTTACTCTCTCTTGTATGCTCTTGTTCCATTAAGAACTTGTCATTTCCGTCTAGTATGCTTACAATCTGCCTCGTGCTTGGCCTTAATCCCGGGTTGGAGCCAGTGCAGGCAATTCCTAATTTCACCAGCCTCTTCAGTTCCTTATGATCATATTCTCCATTCAAACTCATATCAACCAGTCTCTCCATTGGCCTATTTTGCGACTCGAATTCATGGACCCTCTTCACTAACAGCACCTCAGGCCGCCGAAAGTCAACCGCCATCTGTCCAGTGACCACCTCAAGAACCACCACCCCAAAGCTATAGATGTCAGTCATTGTGGTAGCTTTCCCAGATTCCATGTACTCCGGTGACATGTAACCAAAAATCCCGCAAACTGATTTGCTCATCTGACTAACCACATGATGGCCATGCTCATTTCTCGTCAAGAATTCAGCCAGAGCAAAGCTACTGAGCCTCGGGTTCATGTCCGGATCAAGAACAATGGCAGATGAGGTAATGTTTCTGTGAATAACTTGCTCATCCCACTCTTCATGAAGATAAAGAATGGCTGTAGCCAGTGCTCTGATTATGTTATATCTATGGCTCCATTGCAGAACTGAGTGGACATTCTTGTTACAATCATGATGGAACAGGAGGTGGCTCAGAAGGCGATTTGCTGAGTAATCGTAGATTACGAGCATCTCCCCTTGCTCGGTGCACCATCCTCGGAGCTGCACTAAGTTCCTGTGCCGGAGCCTACCCAAGTTCTGAAGCTCGTTGGAGAAGCGTATACGCAGTGCAGGGCATGTCTTGAACCCGAGGCGCTTGACCAAGACACGGTGACTATTATCAAGAAAACCATGGTATGCTGTTCCAAAGTCCAGCTCTGCCACTCTGTTGGAATCTGAGAAATTGTTGGTAGCTGAAACTATTTCCTTGTAGGGTATTTCTCTCGGAGTTTCGACCATGGGAAAAGCATTGCTCGCCCGTGGACGAACGCTCTCCGAAGAGCTGTTGCTGTTGCTGTTATTGTTGTTGTTGCTTTTGTACTCTGCAGTTGCATACATGGTGTCTCCTATGGCTGTGACATAAGTGACTGTTGCTGCTGTGGTGGAGGTGGTGTTTGTGTTGCTTGTGCCAGTACTGATTGTGTTGCTTGAGCTGGTGTTGGTTGGGGAGGATAAAGAGATGTATAGAGGGTGAGACAGGAACGAAGGAAGTGGCGGCAATTTGCCCGGAATGTTGCCGGAAAGTGCTTCCACAACCCATTTCATGTTTGGCCTTGATTGAGGATTATGGAGTGTGCAGAGGAGGCCAAGATGAATCATCTGCTGCATTTCAGATAGACTGTAAGCCCCGTCTGGGAGGCGGCTATCCCCGGCCTGCAGGACCTTGTCCTGATCGGAAAGCCTCCGGATCCAATCGAGCAAAACGATCCGATCATCGGGGTAAGTCAAATCCACAGCCCTCCTCCCTGATGCCACCTCCAGCACAACTATCCCAAAGCTAAAAACATCAGATTTTGCAGTAGCAATGCTTCTCCTGTGGAAGCTCTCCGGTGGCAAGTACCCGATTGTCCCGCCAATTCTCGTGGTCTCGGCTAATCTGAACTGGCTGTTCTTCGTCATAGACGGGACTCGATCATGATCGCTCTGGTACTCAATGTCATGCTCCAACCATCTCGCCAAGCCAAAGTCCCCTAACCGGGCGTTGAAGTGGGAATCGAGCATGACATTACTAGTCTTGACATCCCGATGAATGATCTGAGTCTCGAGCTGCTCGTGGAGATAGAAAAGCGCAGCCGCGAGGCCATTGACGATCTTGCTCCTCCTCTCCCAGCTGAGGGGAGGAGAACCCGGGTTTTCGAGCTTCTTGAAGAGTATCCGATCAAGACTCCGGTTAGGCATGTAGTCATAAACAAGAAGCAACTGGTCCTCGTGGACGCTCCATCCCCTGAGGCGCACGAGGTTCCTATGGCGAAGATGAGCCACAGCAACCAGCTCGGCCACGAAGGACTTCTCGAACCGCCCCCCTTTCTACGCCACGCACTTGACAGCAACCAGCGTGCCGTCGCTGGGCAGGACAGCTCTGTAGACCCTCCCGAAACCTCCGCTCCCAAGAACACCCTCGCTGCTGAAGCCATTAGAGCCTATGTAGAGCTCGGCGTAGCTAAAGATCCTCGGATTGTCCCGACCAACCTTGTCCGTCAGCTGAACTCCCTCGGAGTCATGAAACACCCAAGACTGCTGATACTTCTTGGGTTGGTGGTGATCATGGTGGAGACAAAAAAGGCGGTGCAAGGACTCGCGCAAGAACGCAAGAAACTGGTTCTTGCAGTCTCGATTCGTCGAGTCCTTGCGCTTAGCCTCACGAAGATCATGATCATGATCGTGATCGTGATCGTGATCGTTAGGTAAAATGAAGCAGAGATGGTTTAGTGGCATGGCTCAAGATCGTTGAAGGTTGATGAGGTGTGTGAGTTGGTGTTAGATGGTCATTAATGGAGAGATTGTAGGAGAGTTGGTGATGAGAGGTTGAGCTATGGTTGGAGATGTAGTTGGGCATTAATGGAGGTTTTTTTTGGTTTTGGGTTTTGTAAGGTGGTGGTGGTGGTGGTGGTGGAGGTTTGTTTTCAACCATGGTAGGTTGCATGGTTGAATTTGTTGGGAAAATAGGTGTGCTATTGGTGATGTCACACACTTTGCTATATTCACAAACAAAAGTTTTCTTGTGTTTTCTTTTGTTCCCACTCAAGAATTGAGATTAGGTTAATCATGTGTTTTCAAATGTTGCAACTATTGGAAATCAAGACTTTGTAACTTGTAAGTAGCTATTATTGCTCATTGGACTAGAGTAAATATCATGGTCAGGTGCAATGTCCACGTGTGCGTGTCCCACCAGATAGAAACATAGTGTTTCATTAATTTTTACATCACATGCAACCTAACTTTACTCCACCCGACTTAAGGAGTTGAACACACGATTTTTCACAAAGAGATGTGTATCTTGACCATTGAGACGTTCCTATAAGACAACATGATTCATGCTCAGATAAATCAGATATAATAAGAACATTTCAATCTATATATATA